>CM053785.1:113321326-113381326 GCA_028749045.1 Cupressus sempervirens | reverse complement strand
TATGTAGATTGCAAGTACTGGGTATCGACTTCCCTAAATTGCTAGGATGAGCATACCCTATGACCATATCTCAATGGTAAGAGAGGGGAGATAACTCTTGAGTCTAAATCCTATACTTAAACCATTTGTCCTAAAAGGAACAGAAAGAATTTGAGTTGTCTACTTTTTGAATTTGTCAAGTGATATGAATTTGTGATTTTAGCCCTAGAATTTGATATTGTCCTTTGTCTTCAGTTGAGTTGTCATTTTTGGTTTTGTGGGTATGTGATGATTTTCTATCATAACAAAATCAAATCAAAGGATAATTTCATGATTAAATGTGATGGAAATTTTATAAAGAAATTCAATATTTAATTATATTTAATTAATTGAGAAATTAATTAAATAAAAGAATCAAATTTAAAGATTTTATCAAATATTTTCTTTTTGACATATTTATATTTATTTAATTTAATACAATATCTAGCCCGTAGCTATCTAAACTCATAAGGTGATCATGTTTCCCCTAGCCTCTTTGTTGTGAATATGTAAGTTTTTTGTATTTAATATAAGGAAGGGAGTATTCTTAAAAAATAAATTATTTAAGTGTTTTATTTTAATAATAAACTCTAAATAATATTAATAGCTAAATTAATAAATATATTATTAAAGCGTCTCATGATTTAATTAGAGACAGAAAATATAATTTAATAAAGTTTATTTTAACTAAATTGTATAAAGCTTATGCATGGAATTAAAATATAATAAATTAATTAAAGAGAGAAAGTAAATTTATTTAATGAAGATATTTGAAAATGGAAAAAATTTGCATGAAAATGTAAAACAGTAATAAAGTATTAAAAGATATTGATCAACGAGTTCTCTCTCATGACTGTACAATTAGAGCCATGAATTTAGGGAAGAACTTTTATCAAATATCTAGAGCATTTTTCACTAATTGGGTTTTGGAGAAGCATAGTGATTTTCATTCTTTAGACTTTTATTTTCTTTGTGTATGTTGTGTATTCTGGTTTTAGAATGTTATTTGAGCTAAAACCCTTGTATGCTAGTTTATTGTTCTTTGATTGAGAAATGTCTATTTATGTTTTTTGAAACTCTCATATTGAAATTATTGCTCTTTGTTTCTTAAAAATATCTATAAATGGATCTAATTTGGAACTCTTGTTGGAGTGATTAAAATTAGGACAAGGGTTTGGGAAAGGAAAATGAAATTTAATATACAATATCTGATTGGTTAATTGTGTTTCTATTGCTATTTACAAGTGGGAAGTATACTTCTAAGAGGGGCAGGGTGAATTAGAAGTACAAAGCTTAACCAATAAAACATTTTAGCTTAAATCAATACATGCATGAAACATATCTAAAAAACATGAAAGTAAAAGCATGCATCAAAATAGTTGATACCAGATTTGATCACCCAAAAACTCTCCAAAATAAGAAGGTAAAATTGGGGTGGGGATGAGACCCACAACTTATCACTGTAGCAATAGTGTAACTTGTTAAGGTTACAAAGTTTGACCATCAACAATGGTCTGCCATGTGAAAGGCCCACCTTATTAAAGGCTCTAATATCCTGTTAAGACTGTACCTATCTAAAGGATTTACAAAACATTCACTTGGAATGCCATGTTAAAGGGTTTATAAAATGGCTATTAAAACAACCTAATTCCATTGGATTTTCATTCTGCCAATACAATTGTTAGAGAGTGTAGTAGAATGTGTTGATCTGATAACTTACAATCTTCAATTGTTGATTTTAGATCACTATTCAATCCAAATTGATCTTTTTTCTGATCTGATGTGATGCTATTGTAATGCTGATATTCTATTGTTCTAACTGATCTTGTAATTCCTCTATTCTACTAAGTCACCTTTAATGTACTCTTAACACTTCACCCCTTTTCTCCGTCTATTCTTTGCTCACATGCACTCTATTCTCCTCTATTTAATTATGGGGCTTTGATCTCTTTAAAAGGTTTTACTGACTCAGGGTTAGGTATGATGTAAGGAAACTTGGGAATAAAAAATATAACCATTTCCACATAACTCATAATAGATCTAAAATAAACACAGAATTAAAATCCACATGGAAGAGAATAGACAACATACTCACAAAATTGTGACACAAGATATACCCTGGGAAACCCTCATTGAGGGAAAAAAATCTAGCCTCCAAAAGCATCCATCACCATATATTATTCCACAAAATTACCATTGTAATACAACCATAGAAGCCTTCATGGCCATAGCCACAACCGAGCAAACTATGTAAACAAGCATCAATCCACACATCCCATACCATGCTTCCAACCTTCAGAAATGCTCTATAACACCTCACTCTACCATAAACAAAAAAAAACTTGAAACAAAGAACAAGAACAAAGAATGCAATAATTTTTTTTTAAAATCATCTCAACACAAGTTCCAATACAAGGACTGAATCACTCTTATACAGAAAAATTCCCAAAGAAAGAGAATATCGTCCAAATACATTTTCATTACAATAAGAATACATAAAGAGTTCAATATGATCATGAAATAAAATTTCATCTCTAGACACCTATGTCCAACATAGGAACCCTAAATGCTGATTCAAGTAGTAACTTCAATGGACATCTTTAGCAACTGGTCAAATAACTTGTTACACTTGAGAAACACACACAACAATGCAAACAAACAAACAATTCTACATACAAGCCCAATATGAATTTTTGGCATCTAAATCCAAGGGCAGTCCAAAGTGAAAATCTCCCACAAACCTGAGAATATCAAAGAATGAATTGCCTTGTTGTTAATTCAAAGTTATCAAAAGAATTAGCTCAATATTCTCTGATATAATGCTTAATGTTTTGAAGTTTAGAGGCATGATATTTAATCAGCACATTTCTTATTTGGATGCACATACACACAACTTGAAAATTGCAAATGTGAACTTACTTTAAGAATTGTTGGCCATCAAAGCCACCAAGAGCATACAAAGCTCCACTCAATACTGCTCCTGCTAAAGCAAATTGCAGCCAAAGTAGACTAGACAAACAAAACACAAAACATCTATATTAGAAATAAGTACAAATAGATTTAATAAACAAGAAAAAACTACAATCAACGGCAAAAAAAATTAAAGTATACCATGACAAAATTATAGGAACCTTGCTCTTCTATTTGACTGAAAGGGGTTAATCGTTTTCTCAAAAAATCAAATTCAAGAAAGACAAAGGTGATATGCTTATTCAAAAGATGCTCTAAAGAATATAATTAATTTGATTACAACTTCTAGTTTTTATAATGTAAATTTAAAATCAACTTATGATTATTTATGCACTAGTTATGTTTCTACATTCTATTTAAACCTTAAAGTAAAAAAGAATCTCCTCTAGTAACTCAAAAAATTGGGTCACACATGCATGTGTACATGTATGTTCTACAAATTTTGTATTAGAATAGATGTTTCTTTACTTATAACATGAAGTCAAATAAGATCAATTATTCATAAACCTAAGATTCCAAACTCTCAACACTATTAAATTACTAAACATTTTAGAATACTTATCTCTAGAAATAAGTAATCAAGAAATAATATTGTTAAAGATATTGAGAGAAAATGTTATACTTGATAAAAATATATTGTACAATATTGTGTATAAACATTACATATCCTAGTTTAATATGATTTTTAAGAACATTACCTTTGGTTGGTAATTAGTGGCTAGTGCAAGGTCCAAAGAAAAAATCATGAATGCAGTCAAGAAGGAAAAAGAAACCCACCGAAGGACCAAGTAAGATACCAAATGGTATACCATTAAACTTATCTACATGATGAATCTAAAGTGACATCAAGAAAAAATTTTTATATTTCTTTTCTACCCAAATATATACATTTTGACTTATGAATAAACTGAAGATTTTAAAATAACATGCACAAAATTAAACCGGCTATGAGAAGAGGGTTTATAACACAAAATTGATGTGACACTGCTACTTTTCAAAGGTATGGAATATCACCAAGTGGCCCAATAGGAAAATGTCTATCAATAAGGCCATCATGGATTGGTATATACACAAGCCCACTAATGGTGATTCCTCTGCCCTAGAAAAAGCTTTTAGACCCATTAAATCCCTTCAGATGTAAATGTAAGAATTAAGTGAATTTTCAAAAATGTCTTGTTCATCATTTATCTAGATGATGGAATATATAGTGACCTAAATCATTATTGCACCATTTTCAAAGATTGAATTCATGAAAATATAGAAAACAAGGTAAGGGGTAGTCCATATAGCACCAAAACAAAGACTTGGCACAAGGCCTTTGTAGTAGAGTCCATATGTTAGTAAGACATTGGTAGGGATGGAATTGAGGATGGTAAATATATCATTCATTTTAAAAGGTCCATCTCTAGGCCTGTGATGAGACTAAAAAACCAAGTAAATTTTTTATTAGAATAGAGTAAGTAAACCTTTTTCTTTGTTATAGTGGAATTTTAGGGTTGAAGATCATTTTTTCATCCACTTTAGCTCAAACTAAAATTGCATTAATTTCATACGTGGTGGATATTCTATAGAGCACCATGCCAAAATTTTCAGTGAACCTAGTGAGCCTAATGCTCCATTCCAACATGTATGCACACAAATGAACTTAGTAAAAATCATGTCAAAGCCAACCACTATCTGTGGGAAGAGATTTTAGGATTCATATTAGATAATCTTGTTGGAAAATGGGGTCATATTTGAATCAAAGGTTAAGTGGTGGAGTTCTCATATTTGTATTCAATTAAAACTAAGGTATATAGGACTAGGAATGACAAAACTAGTCTTTGTTTGAAGCTTTGAGAGTATTTTGCCTAATTTGCCATATTTAGCCTAGTTGAGGGCTAGTGTCCCTAAATTCTTAATTTGACCCAAGTTTGCTAAAATCCCTATAGAGGGGGTAAGACATTAGAGAAGTGGAGTCCACTT
Organism: Cupressus sempervirens; assembly: GCA_028749045.1. Taxonomy (NCBI): domain Eukaryota; kingdom Viridiplantae; phylum Streptophyta; class Pinopsida; order Cupressales; family Cupressaceae; genus Cupressus; species Cupressus sempervirens. Next base: position 113,376,373 of record CM053785.1, on the reverse strand, counting down.
GAAGAGATAGAGGTCAGCATTGGGTAAAGGTTGGTAACCTTGCTTGGCATCTTGCAGTGGGTTGGGTGCTGCTAGGAACTTAAGAAGATTTTGGTGGATTAAGGTTGTAGACTCTACATCAGTTGAGGAAAGATATGAGCACATATTTTGGGTACCTTACAAGTTACACTACCTCAACTTGCTGATGTAAGCAATTGGCATCCAAATAAAATGGGTGCAAGAAATAGTGTACATTATTCAAGCACATCATTCTTTTCTTTGGAGCATTATGATTTTAGGATATGCATATGATGAATTGATCAGGCTTTAGACCCTTCCAAATAAAAGTGGTAGAAAAAATGACTTATTGGGATGAGAAGATGAGAGGTAGATGGATTTGGATTTTTGCGATTCCTTGGTATGTTAGTTTGAGCTTCACTTGGTTTCAAGAATACTATAATATTCTCTACTTAACAAGGCCAACACTGTGAAGGTGGAAGCTCATCTGGCCTCACCCCCCTCCCCCTAACATTAGTCTAAATTACCCATTATCATCTAATTACATACTTCATTCATTCATTCATCCATTTATGAACTATAACATTCAATCAATACAATCACATAATATGTATTAATATGATATAAAATTCATTAATACACAATACTAATCAAGACTTCATTAACACATAACAATAATCATTAACATAAAATAAAAATCAATATTAGTACACATCATTCATAGATAATTACGTAAAACAAATTTCTCTCATTATCCAACAAGGTTTATCAAAGAGCATTTTTAAAACATCATTTCTCCTTTTTGTTTTTCTTAGCTCTCTTAAGAAAAATGCTCATAGGAGCATCCATATCTTCCTCGTTTTACTCCTCTTCTAGCACATGTAATGTCAAATTATAATGACTCCTTCTCTTTGGAGGAGCAAGAGACTACAACACTAAAGGGGGCTCTGTTGCAAGAACAAGTAAACAAGATAAATTGGCATACTCTTTTTCTTTATTTAACTAATACAAGTCTATAATTAAGTACTAGTACAACATAACATGCATTTTTCTTACCTGATAATACCATGTCATTTACATTAACATTTTTATCCACTGCCATGTCAACATGTTGAACACTTGGAACATGCTCCACTCCTTCACCATGATGTTCAACATGCTCTGAAATATTCAAAAAAAGGATACACGTCAAATTGCAATTGAAGATGTTAAATTGTATTCATAATTGCATAATTAATTTCCAATAGTAAATTAATACCTCCACCACTATAATGCACATCATGACCTTCATCATGAGCAGGTTCTATGATAGGATATGAAGGTTGTAGTAAAATGTTATGCACATTCTTATGCAGTCAATTTAAGTTCAAAACTAACACCAAAAAAGAATCTTCTCAACTATTCAATTTCATTTACTTTTTATCTGACCAATTTACCTGTGAGATATCATTTGGTGCACTAGATTCTTGGGCAAGGCTTTCAAATTCTTCATGTAGGTGTGCAACCATGACTTTATAGCCTTCCTTCAAGGAAAATTTTCTGTCTTCATTTGTGAGCTCCACATTGAATTTTGTGCCCTACATTTTTTGCTTAATATAATCAGTTTTCCATGTATTGTTTCATTAAACAATTTTTTTTGCAATATTATATAAAAAATAAATATGAAATTTCATTGCTCCTACTTACATGTCGAGACTGAAGATTCATATAGCCACTAGAGCTGAGTTTTTGTTGGCCAACCTTTTGTAGTCTCACTTTTGTAGCCACGGATGTGTCCTATAGTCTATGAACAATTTCAAACATCTTAGATTATATATTTACAAATATGACTAATTAGTGCATGATTACAATGTACTTAATACTATCATGACATAGCCTTTTGCGCCCTGTGCTGCTTCATTTACTCTATTTTCACATAGTGTTTTCTCCTTTGCATCTTCTTCATTCCACTCCATTGGTGAAATCATAGGAGGATGGTTGTACTTTGGGTTCTCCTTAAGACCCCTTCTATATTGATCCCTCATAGTATTTATATGCTTTGATGCTCTTTTCAGAATTAGGCTAGTGTCAAAAATGTTTTTTCCAAATTTCTCCTCAAAAGATGTAATCAGCTGATTTTTTTAATTCCATAGCTTCAAAATTCCACCTTTAAAAAAAAAAATAGATTGTTAGATCAATAACTTTAATATAGTACAATAAATGGAAGAAAAAATAAATTATGTAGCAATGCTATGAAACTACGTACCTTTTACATATGGTGAGTCTGAATAGTCTCAATGTCATATCAAAAAGATGATCAAAGAAAAAATTATTACCTACAAAAACATAAAAGGATTATTAGTCCAAAAAGAGTAATGTAAAAGTAAACTAAATTTACACTTTAAATAATAACAATTTTAAAGCACCTGGAAGCTTTCATAATTTTAATAGAAACATAGTTTTCTTATTTAGCAATAATGTCCTTGCATATGAACTAGTACTAATGACATGGACTGCTCCAAGAAATGGATCAGCTTTAGTAGTACTGCTCTTTGTTGCTCTATCAACTAAAGATATATCTATTAGTGCACAAAATAGGACTATAGTAAGATCTATCTGGCATAATGTTTATCACTAGTTACATCTGCTGATGAATTAGGGAAAACATTTACAGACCATACTATTCTTTTACTACCATAACTCATGATGAGTTTGAAGATTTAAAATATTTTACTTCATTGACATCCAATGACCCTTAAAGTGGAATTGAATGCCCTAGAAGTTATATGAACATTTTATATTCAACAAAGTCTAATTGCTACAAGCAAATCCCATTGTAAATAGAAATGAAGCAATTAGAAAAAATAAAAAATAAATCTTTATTGACATTGAATGAGCCATAAAATGGAACTGGATCCCTAGCAGTTGTCTAAAACATTTCATATACAATAAAGTCTAATTTCTACAAACAAAATGCCTTAGTAAATAGAAAAAGATACTCAGAAGTAAATATTTTATTTTATTGACATTAAATTAGCCTTAAATTGGAATTGAGTGCCCTAGAAGTTGTATACACATCATACAAAAAATTCTGATTGCTACGAACAAAATGCCTTTGTAAACAGAAATGAAGCACTGAGAAGTAAAACTGGTGCATATACCACTTGAACTCTATAAATTTTTTGATACATGCTTTATTGATGGAATATAGATTCAAGGAAATTTTGAAGTCATCTCTATGTACATTATTGGAAAGTTGTGTCAGGACTACTCTTTGAACAATATTTGATTTATACTTATGATGCAGTCCTAGTCTGAAGATCTTAAAGTGATTATTTTGAAGTTGGTAATTTGTTGCCAGTCAAAAATATTGAATGGCATGACTCTTACAATCATGGAATAATTTAATGTGTGAGGAGATCAGAGCAACTTGATGAATTAACTTAAGTCTATGTTTTATTAGCAGTCTAGGTGAGTAGAAGTTACGAGACCAACTAAATATGGATGTAGGCTAAACATGGGCTATCCAATGAGTATGTTGTTTGCAAATTCATTTTTATGGTGGAATGATTCAGAAATCACTACTTTGTGGTTTTTAAAAACTAATTTTTTTCATATTAATACATAATTATGATGATTTATGATGTAATATGTGGCTTCTCTTAGTTTTATTGTTCTATTAGAGTGGTCAGCATTGAGCTGCACATTTGGGTAGCATAGCATGTAGTTTCCTCTAGAAAGCCCTTGGTCAAGAGATTTTATGTTAGTTGTAGTTAAACTTTGGAGCAATCAATTAAGTTGTGTTTTGATTTGGAAAATTATAGTAGAATTGAATATTTCAGCATCAGTGGTTAGAGCAGTGATACAGGAAGAGCTAGAGTTGATAAAGATTGTGATTGATCATAGATTGGCATTGGTGGATGCATGCTGTATTAAAATTCTAGATCTAATATTGACCTAGTTTAGTTTACACATACATTAACATATAATGGTTTCATTTTTAACTTCTGTTTTATGTGTGTGGTAATAGTTTTTTCCATAAGAAAATGGCAACTAATTCTGTGATGGTTTTGTTAGTAGAGGTTTGTGATAGATCATTGGACATGAGCCACTTACTATTGGGTTAAATACTTGTAATGTTAATTGACCTCATTAGGCATACACTTTCACATTTACACAAAGCAATATCAAAGCCAGGATAGAAATGGCTATGGGTCATTAGACAACATTTACCATAGTATATTCTATAAGTGATTTCAATATTTTAATTTCTTTTATGTCAATGATAATTGATTGGCATATTTAATTTCATTATAAGATAATTACTCCAATCCCTAAACTTAGAATATTTGAGTTCACAATTAAACTATGTAATGGATGCTATGAATATAATTGTGTGGAAAATAAAAATGAACAATTTCACTTGCTATCTCTAATATATACAATTATATATATGCTAAAAAGAATTGATACTTCTTGTACTTAGTGGAATGATCCTTTCTATGTTAATTATGTCAATATAAACTATATGCAATGGAGATGTAATGGTATTGCTTCTACTAATGCAAATTTTTGCCACTAGTATGACTTTGATAACATGCAATATCTAATCCTTATTTATTGCTAATGGTGATACAATTGTATTAATGTTGTTTCTAATATAATCCTTGAATGCTTGCAATCAAATCTAATTATTGCTTAAAGTGAGATTTGATGTTTTTGATTTGTGAGAGGCTTATGAAATTTTGGAAATGGCGCTATGTCTAATATGATCAAATAATTCTTTCAAAAGGGGTGCTATGTCTGATCTTTCTTTAAATGTGTACAACCAATAATGCCGAAGGCAGTCATTCAACATAACATGTTTATCTCAAATTGATGTTGAAATAAATGATAATGAATGTCCTTTTATACCATGCGCTTGGTGTGAGAAGTCACATAGGATAAAGAATGTTTTATGTATCTTTGTAATGTCACTCTTTATAACAGCTAATTGTAATGTAGCCTTGTAATTGCCTCCTTCCATTATTAATTACTTATCAGAACATATCATAATTCATTGTCTTAATCTAGATCAGGCTTGATTACCATTGTCAAGGTACCTATTCATGATTAGTAATTGCCAACAATGGATTAACATTTTGTCTTTGCATAATGACACCAGTTTGTTAACAACTCAATGCTAACATTAACATAAACTATCATATTTTGGATAAGGTAGTCTTTTTTATCTTTATCAATCACTATTTATGATATTGACTATGGATGTTATTCAATCATTAATGTTTGAAAAAATTAGCCTATAATGTGATTGGTTCATGCCTTAGCCAATACTACTTGCCAATGGCCATCATTGATTCTTGAAAATGTTGTATTTTCTCCATTAATTTTGTTCTTTGATGGCAAACATGGATCCTCCTCTTAGTCAATCTATTAATCTTTCTCTTGCTCTATGATTGTTTAGTTATTATAGAACTAAATAGATATATTGATATTTGCATTCACTCTTCAACCCTCAATATTGATTGTTATTCCTTCTCAACCATTGATGCTTTTGTTAACTCCCTTAATCTTGTTTGTGATTTATGACACTTGTCTTGATTGAGGTTCTAATGTTTCTCACTACTATGAAATGCATTTGTTTTGAATAGGTATCTAATCGATATCTTTAATTGATATTGATCAATGTAATCTTATTAGTATATTCTTTTTGATGCTTAGTGACCTTCTTTATTGGTTAGCTTCCTCATAGTATTAATTACATGGTCAGTCTTAGTAGGATTCAGTTGATTATGACTATCCTTTGCAATTATTGATCAATTGATCTACACAATCATAATCTATAAAATTCATGATGATGTCTTGAATGTGTTAATGAAAATTAAGATATATACTTGGTATGATTGACATGTTGCCCACTTTCTTGGCAAAGTCATCAAAATCTTGGACTAATCCTTATTCCTTTGATGCAACTATGGACTTATCCTTATTCCTCTAATGCAACTAGGAAAACCATCTTATTCATAAGACTTCATAATTTTCCAAACATCTTATTATTCTACTAATACATATGTACATCTAATTTTAACTGTCAATGTGCTATTAGTTTCAAGGACTGCCACTCCTTGTCCACAAAAGTACTTTATTGTCTAGATGTTATTAGTTTGATAATGGGTACACCACAATAGAGTAGGTATGTCAATGTCTCTAGTTACTTTGGTAAATGGCTAGGCACGAAATTTGGTAGTTTTTAGTTTTGTTATGCATAACTGAATATTTTTATATATTATAAACCATAGGTCTTATTTTGTCACAAATAAACTTTAGAAATATTGATTGTATTTGTCAAAAGTAGAATTTGAGTAAAAAAAACATTATATGCTATGACTAGTGTTTGAGAGGCAAATTTTAGTTTCTTTTTCGATTATATCTATGAATCAGTGGATAGGATACTTCATCAAAGAGACCCAATCTATATTGAAATATCTAAAAATTAATCTTTACAGACTCCATTCAATAACCTAGATTACATACTATGGTTCTTATTTTCATGAGCACTAAAAAGTATGTCCCTTAAAATAGTTAATTGAATTAAAATTTGGTGGCTATAAATCGAATAGATTGTCACATACTGTAGACTCCGGATGACTTATATAATATAATGAGAGTAGAATAATCAAATCACTTCTAATTTCTAACTATTTGAGATCAAAACATGAGATACAAACTTGAGTAATAAACAACATGATATACTTCATATCTTAATGATTCTCTGTTGTGGCACACTATGTGATGCTTTGAAACCATCTCTGGAACTCTAGTGCATAAAGTTGAAGTTTGCAATTGGATCTCTTAATGACCATGAAACAACCCATAATATAAGTATTCCTATATAAGATCATGTGTAGCCTAGGAATGCCATCTTAGCATCCTTATTCATAGTTGACTCCATTGCTAGTTTATGTGCAAAATTTTTGTTTTGTAGGGTTTCATCTACCACTATAGTTAGTTCAATTACTAATTAAATTGGCAAACTATAAAATACTATTAGCCAAACTATCAGTCATATTTTAATATTATATAATAGTCATATTTCAATATTATATAAGAATGGGATGCCAAGAAAATGTCATATGACAAAGTGATCCTAGAGAATATATTTGTCAATGACAAAAGCCAACTACAATGCTTAGTTCAAGTCCTATTAAAAATGATAAACTTTAATATTACCATTAGTCAAAATGCACACTGTCATATTTTGGATCATACAACATCATCTAAAACATTACCATTATACAATCAAACCTAGAAAAAATAATTCATTGATATGAATTGTGGAAATTTGATATTGCTAAATGAGAAATCTATTTAAAAATAGAATGCCAATGTGAAAGAAATCCTAGAGAATATATATTTGTCAATGCTAACAATTAGCTATAAGCATGAGGTTTCTAATTGAAACTAAACTATAAGCATGACACTCCAAAAAAAATGTGCTATTGTGTGATGAAACAATATGTGCAATTATAACTAAAGTGTCATCTAGTGGTTCTATCTTGCAATTGTAAACATGATTCACCAAAATATTTTGGGTGTGAGAGCCTCAAACATAAATTCTATCATGGAAATGGTTCTATCTTGCAACCATAAACATAACAAGAGTATCACCTAATAGCTCTATCTCACAACCAGACACATGATACTAAAAAATCTTTTGGGAGTTCAAATGCATTCATTCTATCTTATGAAAATCTTAGCTAGTATGTCAAGGGCCATGATCTAACTAATCCAAGTGAGCCCTTTAGTAGTTTCCTTTTCAAATATTCATGAGCCTTAATGGCATGCATCTTCATAGCACATGGATCCTATAGTTTGCTACTAGTTAGAAATTTTATTTCATTGGTTTTCATCAAATGATTTGGATGCAAAGAAGGCATACAATCCTACAATTCATATAATCAAGAATGGCCATGACATGCATTAACTCTTACTATAGGTATTGTAATATTTGTTTTAAGGTCCTTTAGCTTAGGAACCACACTTTTCTTTGATGGATTTTCTAAGCAAGATAAACAAATTACACAAGATTTGTTAAAGAAATGTACCATCAAATAGCAAGACACATGAACTTTACAATGAAAAACATGATTATGAATTGTAATTATAAATGCATCTGGCTTATGCAGATATGACAGTCCCTTTTTTGCATAAGCACAACATTGAACTAATTTTACACACTTCATACTCACATATCCAACACTTATATAACATACTCCGTTACAAATGATTTGGCCTTTTGTTTACGCCCTTTCACCTCAATGAATCAAGTAAGTCAAATCCAAAAGTGACCATTCTATGAAAATGAAATATGACATAGGTTGGCTTCAAATAGGTACATTATGAAGATAAATGAGTTGTGACTTGAAACAAGTATATTATGAGTCAACATATAATAAATTAATTTTATCTTCAAACCATAATAGATTGAAGAGCATGAAAGGAAAACAAGTATCACATGTTACCACAAAAAGACATAAACATGTACCATAGGTTACAACACAAAGACATAAACATGTACCATAGGTTACAACAAAAAGACAAAAAAAAATTATGTCAAAAACCCAATGAAGGAAAGAACATTGAAAGTTAACTCACATTATATGAAATATGGATTACAATATTTTTTTTAAGTCTTGCTGCTTAAGGAGACACATTGTTCCTTGATGAACTTGTTGAGCATGATACAAACTTATATGTATTTGTTGAAGCAATAGACTATCAACCAATAATATGCACAAGGTTTGCAATGAACAAAAAGATTATGAATTGCAATGATTGATGCATCTGGCTTATTTAATAGGCTTCATGTAATGCCCCACAAAGGGATCCAAAGATTTAACCTAGAATTTCACTAAGTTTGGTAGCATTTTTTTTTTATAAAAGTAAATACCACATATATCTTATGCATAGTAACGGAAGCAATAGCAATGTCCATCTAAAAATAAACATAACATACATAACAGATTACACTCTTTAAAGATCCCTTAACGTTGAATTACATACATGATTCCATCTAGTAAAACATCCATATGAAATAATAATGATAAGTCCAATGTTTATAGATTACATTTCAAATGCTCATTCATCCATTGTACATGTCACAGGTTATGACAAGCTCAAGAATATACATATGTAGAATAAGGTACATCATCCTATTCTAACCCATGATACATCAAAGTAAAGATAATCACATGATACATCATCATAGAAGATATATACATCCATCATAAAGATCAAACATAATAAATTAAGTGCACGGTTCCTCCCAACTGTTAATAGCATCATTAGACCATCATGGATTCTAGCCATCCCTCCGTGTGTAACATCCCAAATCATCAAAGACATCATCGGTATTAACATAGTAGGAATGTCACTCCTAACAACATCATATGTAGAAAGTAATCTAACATAAGATAACAACATCTAACATATGAAAATCATGAAATGAAAGGATACATATCCTTCATCACGATGGACGCATCAACCACGATGTCTCAATGAATCTCAAATAATAAGAGTGGAAAATACACTACCACCCGACCGCGTGGTACCTAAGTGGTCCACTCCCACCGTGCTGAGGAGATAGTCTCAAGTCCCAAATAGGCTATCCAAAACACATAGTACAAGTCTCTATAAGTCCAGGAATCCTAAAAGTATACTACCTCAAAGGTTCCAAACACAAAATCTAACATCTATTTCCCAGAGGAACACAATGACATGTAGGAACCTACTATGCAAGTGGGAAAGTGTCATCGCAATTATCACATACAAGTTATCCTGGTAGTTAGCTAAACTCTACAGGTCCATACTGATCTCGTGCAACCACTAGTATCCTCTCATACTGATGAGGCATACTATGGAATGCAAGGTCGCAAACATGCATTCTCACTACTCCCATCCTAGCCTGTACAAGCACTCAAGGCATGGGCGAGAACAAAACACTTATCTTTTTAGGTTCATTCAGTTAGTATTAGGTGTGAATGTTATCACTTATTAATCCAACCAACAATGAGTTACCCCGGCAGCCACTTAGGGCCCCGACCCACATTGCAAGCCACTTCCTATCACTACATGCAAATATCCTACCCTAATGCTCATGGAATCATAAATCTCAAAATCACAAAAGATAATCCATAATAAAATCATCAAATATGGATAAAAGCATCAAATCTCCATGAGCAAACATCCATAGAAAATCATGAACACAATAGCTCTCTATTGGCAACTGAAGTATCACTGATAATCAAAGTATCCAATGGTTCTCAATAACCAAAATATATCTCAATCATACTGATCGAAGACTCCAAAAATGGTTGAGTCAAACATGTCACATCATGAAATCATCAAGAATAAATCCACATCTTAGTCCCATCATGGCGACTAGAAAATAATCAAGGATAAATTATCGATGACCCAAAATAATGGTTAAGTCAAGTGTCTCATACACAAGAATCTCAACTATAACAATCAGTAATCACATCCAATACATAGAGCATTCCATCACATAACCATGGTTGGGTTATAAAGATCAAGATTAAAACATCATCATGACATCACAATCACATAACTCCCAAGCCTCTGGTAGACGTCCTATAACTGGTCAACACTAGTCAACCCAAAACCCAAAACAGTAGCATAAAGAATACACGATGTAAACACATGTTTTAGTTTTGTTAAATTTACAACTTGAATTTAAATGTAGAGATCTCAATTTATGTTTCCAAGTTTAGAGGAAGAATTTGAAGGAACATTTATATATGAATACAAATCCATTCTTTAATTATAATTTTAATCCAAACGTTCCCCTTCCAAGTCCATTTTTAATATACTTAATAAAACAATTAATTTTAATCATGAGCCTTTGATATATACCAATTAACAAATTCATAATTATAAAACATATAATTATATTTACATATTATATACATACTTATATATATATTAAAATATATACATATAAATACATATATGAATATATAAATTATTTATCATTAAAAAAAATTGATTTAATTAAATTCTATCAATGCCAAATCGAATATGGCAAACTTTTTTTTAAAAACAACACACACATTATTCATATAACCGTTGGTACGCAGGACCCTGCGGTCGTAGGGACTGTGACGTCAGTGGTACTGCGTACCACTGCCGTCACAATACCTACGACGGGGTACGCTGCGTTCGCAGTGGGGTGCAGGTCTCGTCCCCACCCCCGACACAATGCTTAAAAATGTTTATTCTTTTCACAATCGTTACGCGATTTTCATTTGCGAAAAACATTTTCGCCCACGGGTATGTTATTCGATTTTTTAACAAATATATATATATATATATATATATATATAATTGCATATATATATGTGTGTGTGTGTGTGTATGTATAAAAAATTGACAATATATGAATACAAACTTCAATTTTCAGAATTCCTCCATAGACCTTTAATCTCCAAAAAATTTCCAATAATTAATCTAATGGGTTTGACTATAAATTTCAACCCTAGCCCCATGCTTTTTTTTAGATCTATGCATATGAAATTCTCAAATAAATTAATCTACCCATATTGAGAATGCACAGAAATTATGAAATTCTTCTGAAGACATATGGAAGACACGAAGAAGACAGGGAATGCATGATGCAGAAATAGCATAAGTAAAAACACAAGAATCTACCTGGATTCTGATGCTAAATCGCTCTTCCTCAAAAAACCCACAAAGCAAGCTCCCTTCTTCAGAATTCATGAATCCTCCAATGCTCCAATTGCTCTCCAAATGCTATATCTAAGCCTCTATGAATGCCTGAATATAAAGAGCTTTCAAGAAACATCTAGAGTGCTTCTAGAAACAGCTAGAAGGTGTCACCATATAAGCATGGGTCTTTTCCAACCTTTTTGATCAGCCACAGGGTTGTAGACACCATGTGCTTAATTGATCCACAAACCACCGTATTGTTGACACAAGAGAAATAGAAAAGTATGTTAATTCCCATGCAAGCTTATAACTCCAATTTACTTTTACATAATTTCTATTTAAATATTTATAACTTTAATTTTAATTTTTATAACTTTTATTATTATTATTTATTTATTATTTTATTATTATTTTATAATAATTATTATTAATTTTAATTTCTAATTTTCTTTTATTTAATTATTTTTTCTCAATTATTCTTATTTAATTAATTATAATCAAAATATCAAATAACATGATATTTTATATTAATTTTCTCAAATAAATAATTTATTAATTAAATCTATTTATTAAGACTTAATTAATAGAAAATTCACCATAGACCTCCAAAATAAAATATGGAAACCCATCATAGAGCAAATCACTCAAAATCAGTCTAAAGGATTAAAAATCACGAATTATGTCATCTGACACATTCGGTGGGTAAAATATCCAGATACTTGTCCTACCTCACTAGGACAATTGGCTTAAAGGTTTGGGATTTGGACTTGAGAATTTATCTCCCTTCTCTTATCATTGAGATAGTATAATAGGGTACGCTCATCCTGGCAATTCAGGGAAGTCGAGACCCGGTACCTGCAACCTGCAGAAAAACCATGCATGTACATACAATATATAATGCTAAGCTAAACAGACAATGGCAGGAAGTGGTGCATCGTGTAGATCTCGACTAAGCAGGTGACTACGACTCCCTTGCTTAACCACATAAAAAATGCCAAACAATATGAAAACATGCACACCATACACATGCAAGTATGAGGTAAGTATCCATAATAAAACACATGAGATAATAAACCATCTAACTAATCATCAACAATAACTGAAAACAATATAATGATCATCATGTATGCATGGAATGTAAAGTCTAAATGATCTCATCACATAACAACTGAATCCATATCATAATATCTGACAGTGTCAAAAAAATACCACTAAACCATCAACATAAAACTAGTCCATCAAAGTCTGATAATAATAGCAACAATGTCCAAAAAAGATGTGAATGAGGGTAGGCACTACATCCATCCCCCCTTGGGTTAGGCTTAGTCCTGGAAGCCTACAAACAAGTAGGGATATAACTTCCTTAATCTAGCTGCATCCTCCCAAGTAGTTGAAGAATCATTAGTAGGGTCCCATTGGACCCTTACCTGCTCGATGGTTTGACCCCTGAGGATCAACTTCCGCTGCTCCAGAATAAGAACTAGTTCCAAAGCTAGTTGTCCATCCTCTACCTGCAACGCATTCCAATCAAGAACATGTACAATATTAGGAATATACGGCTGAAGCACTAAAACATGGAAAACATCATGAATGCGAGCTAGGTTGGGTAGTAGAGCAAGGTGGTAGGCAATCAGGCCAATCCTCTCTAGAATCTCAAACGGTCCCACAAAGCGAGGTGCTAACTTAGAACCCTTTCCATATCGGATCAGACCCTTTCATGGTCGCACTCTCAAGAAAACCTTATCACCCACAGCAAACTGCTTATCAGTCCTATGAGCATCAGCATATTTCTTCTACCTATCCTGTGTTGTAGTCAAGTGCTCACGAATACACACTACTTGTTTCTCCATATCACGAAGCATATCAGGACCCAACAGGATGTGATCCTCAAGACTATCCTAACTCAGTGGTGTATGACAAGGATGTCCATATAATTCCTGAAATGGTGCCATGCCAATAGAACTATGATACCCATTTTTGTAAGCAAACTCCACTAGGTAGAGATAGTCCTCCTAATGTGTTTGCCTATCCATCACATACATCCATAACATATCCTCCAAAACTTGATTCACTCTCTCTGTTTGACCATCAGTCTTTGGATGATATGCCAAACTAAAGTTTAACTGTCCTCCAAGCTCATGCTGCAACAATGTCTAGAATTCAGACGTGAATACAAGATGTCTGTATGAAATGATCTTTCTAGGAATACCATGTAATCTCACAATGTCATGCATGGAGACATTAGCTAGAGAAACTGCTATGTAGGAAGACCTAATCAGTGAAAAATGTGCCACCTTAGTAAATCGATCAACAGTAACCATGATAGCATCATGATGCCGAACTGTCATAGGTAATCCTACTGTAAAATCCATCGAGATGATATCCCACTTCTAAGAAGGAATGAGATTAGGCTACAAAAGTCCAGCCGGGTGCAAATGTTCTGCCTTAACTCTCTGACACTCAAGGCACCTAGCCACAAAATCAGCAATATCTTGCTTTATCCTAGACCAAAAGAACAAACGTCTCAAATCAGCATGCATCTTCTTGACACCTGGATGTGCTGAGTAAGGTGTACAATGGGCTTTTTCTAGAATCAAGGTGCGAAGCTCATCAAAAAATGGCACGAAAATCCTCTCCAAATGTCTCGAAAGACCATCTGATTCTCGATCGTAACCTGCAAACTTACCTTCCAAAGGTTTTCCTAAATCAATCTCTCTGCACACTTCTTGATACCATGAATCTGTAGGAAGTGCCGAAAGAATCTAACTCCTCAAATCCACACTAAGAGTCATTGATGATACCACATGTCTCCTGTGACTCAAAGCATCTGCCACCACATTCTCCTTACCTTAAATGTACTTAACCTCAAAATCATACTCGCATAGAAACTCCATCCATCGCCTCTGGTGAGCATTCAAATTAGGCTGAGTAAAGATGTACTGTAGACTACAATGATCACTATGTAGCTCAAATTTGTGCCCCAACAAGAAATGTCTCCATCTTGTCAAAGCATGAACTACTGTTTCTAACTCAAGATCATGCGTAGGGTAATTTAACTCATGATCCTTGAGCTTGAGTGATTCATATGCAATCACCTATCCATTTTGCATCAACACTACCCCAATCCCTTCAAGAGAAGCATCTGTACACACCATGAAATCACCCTCTGGATCAGGTATGGCTAAAATTAGTGCACTAGTCAAAAGCTTCTTGAGCTTCTGAAAAGCTTCCTCACATTTCTTTGTCCACACAAACTTATTTCCTTTCCTCTGAAGAGAAGTAATAGGATGTGCTATCCTAGAGAAGTTTTGGACAAATCTGCTATAATAATCGGCAAAACCCATGAAACTACAAATCTCTGACACATTAGTCAGTGTCGACCAATCTATTATCACTTGAATCTTTGCAGGATCCACTGAAATACCATCACTTGAAATAACATGCCCTAAATACTGAATCTCTGATTTGAAGAATTCACACTTAGCTGCATTAGCATAAAGTTGATTGTCTCTCAAACACTACCATACCAACCACAGGTGTTCCTCATGCTCCTTCTGAGTCTTAGAATATATCAATATGTCATCAAAAAACACAAGTACAAACCTATCCAGATAAGATCAAAACACACCATTCATCAAACTCATGAAAACCGATGGAGCGTTAGTCAATCCAAATGGTACCACTGTGAACTCATAATGCCCATAACGAGTTCGAAAAGTGGTCTTGTGAATATCTGCTTCCTTAGTGCGAAGCTGGTGGTATCCTAACTTAAGGTCAATCTTGGAGAATACTGTAGCTCCCTTGATTTGATCAAATAGGTCATCAATCCTAGGCAAAGGATACTTGTTCTTAATAGTCATCGTATTCAACTATCTATAGTCGATACAAAGGTGCAAATAACCGTCTTTCTTTTTCAAAAAGAGCACTGGAATCAGAGTTTTAGAGATAGGCTCCGCTCCAGGAATCAGATCAATACTAAAGTCAATGTCCCTCTTTGGAGGCATGCCTGGAATCTCACTTGGAAAAACATCTGCGTACTCCTGTAAAATTGGGTGATCTAAAGTCTTCCTCATAGGATGTTCCTCATCAAGATCATTTACCATAACAACAAATATCTGACATCCCTTATGGAAACTTTGCTTCATCTGCATAGTAGAAATCATTCGTAGAGATATAGGCCTCGGTATCCCAACTATCTTCATATCATTCCCCTGGTCATCTCAGCACATAATAATCTTCTTCCTACAATCTATACTAGCTCTATGAGATTCAAGCTAGTCCATGCCTAAAACCACATCTTAGGAACCAAGGGGTATGACTCGAAGATCCACTGTCATATCAAAGCTTCCTAAGCTAAGCCCACACTTATGAACTGTAGAGTCTGTGGAGA
This sequence comes from Cupressus sempervirens, assembly GCA_028749045.1. Lineage (NCBI taxonomy): Eukaryota > Viridiplantae > Streptophyta > Pinopsida > Cupressales > Cupressaceae > Cupressus > Cupressus sempervirens. The sequence goes on along the minus strand of CM053785.1, from coordinate 113,360,262 downwards.
TCCTAATGCCTGAGGCTAGTTCCACTTGCCAACCATGATCTTGCTTCACCGCATCTAGCTTACACTTAGAAACTAGAGATGGTGAAATAAATGAGTCTGTAGCTCCTAGATCAAACAATACTGAAAGAGATATACCTCTAATAGCACTTGTTGTCTCAACCACTGTTCCCTGATGATTTTCCTGACGGTGATCAACTGCTGCAAAAACTCTATAAGCTCTACCTACATCACCCACTATAGGCTCTAAAACTGTAGGCCTAGGTCCTGAAAACTGAGGTGCTCGTTGTGGACACTGAGCTACATAATGTCCAATCTGACCACATGAAAAACATTCTGTATTTTTGCCAGAACCTCTTCCCATAGGTTGTACATTAGATTGCTGACGACTATTCCTGCTAACAAAAGACTGGCTACTCTGAGCTGGCTGATTGGACTAATTTTTTTTATTGCGTTGAGCATTGCGGTTGTTCTTAGAACCTTTACCACCACCTTGAACCTAAAAATTTGATCCCTTCTATTGCTGTGTCTACTGAGACTGCTGCTGATAATGTTTCCCCTTAGAGAAAGAAAACTTCTTGTTACTACCTGAATTGTAGTTGCTTTAGATCCTGATGCTGCTGGTGCTTCTTCAAAACCACCTTGACCAAGGTTGACACTTTGCTCAACAAGGATAGCTCGATGTACTGCATCCTTGAGGATTTTTGGCTCAAATACCTTGACACCCCCTATAATACGGTTGTTCAAACCCCTAATAAAGTGTTGTGTCAATTGAGATGAATTTTCACTAAACCCTGAAAAAGACATGAGCTCATAAAACTTACGCTCATACTCAGTCACTGACAAGGTATACTGTCTAAGATTATGAAATTCATCAGCCCTTTGCTGTTTCCATTCCTTTGGTAGAAATTGTTCATGAAAACTCTCTAGGAATAGCTCCCACGTGACACTGCTCATATCGATTCCCAGCTTCTTCTCCTCAATCGTCCACCAAGTGGCCCCAAAATTCTCTAAATTAGTGATCGCAAATCTTGCCTTAACATTGCTATCAAACTCCAACATGGCAAAAATCCTGTTGAGGGAAATAAGCCACTACTCGGCCACATAACCAGAACCTTGCCCATTAAAAGGCTTAACCTTGGATCTTGAAAGATCCTTCATCTGAGTGGACACAATGGATCTTTGACGATCCCTCCAAGGACTTCTAGATCTAGGTCTATGCTCTTGTTCTGTCTAATGCACTTTGGGCTACTCTTGAACAGGAGGTAGATGTTCTAGAATAATCCACATCATCTATCTCAAACCAACCTCTTCAGACTCAGCTTGGTCCTCTCTACAGCTCTCTTCCTATTGCCTACTAGAGTGCTCTTCCCTACTCTCTACATGAGTCGATCCCTCATGGGCAGACTCATGGGCACTGACAGCTCTGCCACATCCATGGCCTCTACCATGGCCTCTAACAGAAGACCTCTTCCCAGATACGATCCTACAACAACACAAAGTACTATTACAATCACATGTTGCAATAGACTAAGTTCTAATATATGTTTAGGGTTTAAGTAAAATTTCCAATTTTGAAAACTAATTGTTGAAGTATGAAAAATATTCAAGTAACAGTTCAAGTTCTATTTCAGTTCACCTAGTTTCAAATTGAATAGATACACTTTATTTCAAAGTTCTAGTTGTTCCAAAATACCTAGACCTCCCAATGTAGAAACTCAGGCTCTAATACCAAATGTAATGCCCCGCCAAGGGATCCAAAGATTTAACCTAGAATTTCACTAAGTTTGGTAGCATTTTTTTTTTATTATAAAAGTAAATACCACATATATCTTATGCATAGTAACGTAATCAATAGCAATGTCCATCTAAAAGTAAACATAACATACATAACAGGTTACACTCTTTAAAGATCCCTTAACGTTGAATTACATACATGATTCCATCTAGTACAACATCCATATGAAATAATAGTGATAATTCCAATGTTTATACATTACATTTCAAATGCTCATTCATCCACTGTACATGTCATAGGGTATGACGAGCTCAAGAATATACATATGTAGAATAAGGTACATTATCCTATTCTAACCCATGATACATCAAAGTAAAGATAATCACATGATACATCATCATAGAAGATATACACATGCATCATAAAGATCAAACATAATAAACTAAGTGCACGGTTCCTCCCAACCATTAATAGCATCATTAGACCATCGTGGATCCTAGCTATCCCTCCGTGCGTAACATTCCAAATCATCGAAGAGATCATTGGTATTAACATAGTAGGAATGTCACTCCTAACAAGATCACATGTAGAAAGTAATCTAACATAAGATAACAACATCTAACATATGCTAATCATCAAATGAAAGGATACATATCCACCATCATGAAGGACGCATCAGCCATGATGTCTCAATGAATCTCAAATGATAAGAGTGGAAAATAAACTACCACCCGACCACGTGGTACCTAAGCGGTCCACTCCCACCGTGCTGAGGAGACAGTCTCAAGTCCCAAACAGGCTATGCAAAACACATAGGACAAGTCTCTATAAGGCTAGGAATCCTAAAAGTATACTAACTCAAAGGTTCCAAACACAAAATCTGACATCTATTTTCCAGAGGCACACAATGACAAGTAGGAACCTACTATGCAAGTAGGAAAGTGTCATCTCAATTATCACATACAAGTTACCCTGGCAGTTAGCTAAACTCCACAGGTCCATACTGATCTCATGTGGCCACTAGTATCCTCTCATACTGATGAGGCATACTATAGAATGCAAGGTTGCAACCATGCATTCTCACTACTCCCATCCTAGCCTGTACAAGCACTCAAGGCATGGGCGAGAACAAAACACTTATCTTTTTAAGTTCATTCAGTTTGTATTAGGTGTGAATGTTATCACTTATTAATCCAACTTACAATGAGTTACCCTGGTAGCCTCTTAGGGCCCCGACCCCCATTGCAAGCCACTTCCCGTCACTACATGTAGATATCCTACCCTAATGCTCATGGAATCATAAATCTCAAAATACAAAAGATAATCCATCATAAAATCATCAAATATCCATAAAAGCATCAAATCTCCATGAGCAAACATTCATAGAAAATCATGAACACAACAACTCTCTATTGGCAACTGAAGTATCACTGGTAATCAAAGTATCCAATGGTTCTCAATAACCAGAATATATCTATCTCATACTGATCAAAGACTCCAAAAATGGTTGAGTCAAACATGTCACATCATGACATCATCAAGAATAAATCCACATCTTAGTCCCATCATGGCGACTAGAAAATAATCAAGGATAACTGATCGATGACCAAAAATAATGGTTAAGTCAAGTGTTTCATACACAAGAATCTCAACTATAACAATCAGTAATCACATCCGATACATAGAGCATTCCATCACATAACCATGGTTGGGTTATAAAGATTGAGATTAACACATCATCATGACATCACAATCACATAACTCCCAAGCCTCTGGTAGATGTCCTATAACTGGTCAACACTAGTCAACCCAAAACCCAAAATAATAGCATAAAGAATACACAATGTAAACACATGTTTTGGTTTTGCTAAATTTACAACTTGAATTTAAATGTAGAGATCTCAATTTATGTTTCCAAGTTTAGAGGAAGAATTTGAAGGAACATTTATATATGAATACAAATCCATTCTTTAATTATAATTTTAATCCAAACGTTCCCCTTCCAAGTCCATTTTTAATATACTTAATAAAACAATTAATTTTAATCATGAGCCTTTGATATATACCAATTAACAAATTCATAATTATAAAACATATAATTATATTTACATATTATTAAAGTAGGAATATATTTAAAGCAACAATCCTTTTGAAGAGAGATTTACTTGAGTAGATTATCAGAATTGCAAATTCTTTATTCTTTTTCACCAACAACTATCTATCAAAGAATAATGTCTTAATAAAAGCAATTTTATGATCCTTCTAAGTACCAACTTTGGTAATTATTAAGTTTTTACCTTTCATTTCTTCAAGGGATGGATATGGTAGATATTGTTAGAACTATTAAAACTTTCAGAATGCTATTACATGGGTGACAAAGGACATTTAATATATTGTCAAATTATAATGATGAATAAAATTATATTTGAACAATGAAAAAAATCCAAGGATAGATGAACAGAGTACAAAATTCAACAATATAGACAAATGATATATGCACAAATACATACATGAATGCACACAAGACCAAAATGTTCACTCCTTTCTAAATGACAAAAGAAAGGGTTAATAACACAAGAAGAGGTTCAATATTATATACAAGCTCATTCTATCATGGGTTTAAACATAGGAGACAAATTAATCTAAAAATTGATCAACTCAATACATGCATTTAGCTATTTCATACCTTCAAATTCTGCAAAAGTTTTTGTATAAGGTTCAAATGAAAACCCTCGACGTGCACTCTGGCTATTAAAACATAGTGTTTAAATGAAATCAGTGTGTTGCTAACCAAGTGATTGTGTTAAAAAAAAAATTAACAAATTGAATAAGGGAAAATTAATGTGTTGCAGACTTGCCCTAGAGTTCAACTAATCGATGGACAGTGTGAGTAGTTAAACTAATGCTCAAGCATGCTTTCTAGCTCTAGCAGAGAGAAAGTAGAGTGAGAACTCTAGGGGCAATAGCCATAAAATAGTAGGGGATGTTGGCCTATATAAATGGTGATCTAGAAGGCTAGCTCAAGCCTACTCAAATAATGGGGAGCTCGAGGGCTAAGAAGAAGATGAGAAGAAACAAGCTTCACAAAGTAGTAATGGAATTCTAAAAATAATTGGACTAGCTACAACAATTTAGCCACCACAGCACTAGCACCCATCCCAAACCCTAAAATCTTCTTTTTGATAAGATAAAAGAAAAAAATCTTTTATCCCTGGTCCTACCTTTAGGTGCATTGATGGAAATGCCACGACCTATGAATTTTTTGTTATTATAATCTTTCTCTTGCGCAATAGCCAACTCTCCACTTCTCTACATCCCCCTCTTTGTTGGTAACCTCATGGATACACTAGACACCACCTTTCTTTTTCTTCAAAACTTCCACAATGTAGCCAACCATCCAAAAATTCTCCATGACCTTGAAAAACCCCAACCAATAAAAAGAAACAAGGAAAATGAAAGAAATCCCCATGTCTTGAAACCCTAAAATTGCAACTCAAACCCTGTAATAACATCAAATAATTCAAAACGCTCAGCTGATATGATTTTCCCCTTCTTTATCATTATAGAAAAAGGTGAAAATATTATTACTATTAAAACAAAATTTAAAAAGCTTATAGAAAAACCCACAAGGCCAAGGTGCTTTGAATTATGCGATTATAGTTGCTATTGTTTATCAAGCCAACATCTCGATTGTAGAATATACATGTGAGAATTAAGTTGAGTTTATAGAATGGAGTGAAGGGTTTTTGGAATTTGACTAGAATAATATTTCATACCGACCAAATAAATTATAGTAGGGAAAATGGCATAATTCAAAACATATGCCCCCATGTTGGTCAAAATTTTGACCAACACAGGCATAGGTTTTAAATCTATGCCCATGTTGGTCAAAATTTCAACCAACATGGGCATAAGTTTCAAAAAAAGGAAATTTTTGCCTCGAAAGCCTGACCAAACCTAAACAAATTCATTGATGATTGAAAATTTGGTTGAAAATTGAGGCCTAATTTACTAGTAACTAGAAAGACATGCATTGAAAAGAAAGTATTGATCATTAGGCGGCTTACAAAATAAACCTGATATAAAATCCTTTATAGTTTGAGGTGGTATTTTTATACCACATTCCTATAACATTTATTTACTATGCATGGTACCACATATACATCAAAATACATCATAATGGTAACAAAATTGAATATGAGTTTTGCAACAACATGTGATTCTTTCCTTGTTAATCCTTACATACCATTATTTACACTTTTCAAAAGATATTTGACTAGTGGTAATAGTTAACACCTTACCATCTACAAATTTTCTAAACAATTCAGTTTGAGTCATGGAAAAGGTGTTTAGGATGTGGATCACTTATTTTTTACCCACCAAGCCATGCCTTCATGAACACTTTTTTTCTATGGCATTTAATCAACAATTTTAGGGATTGTTGTAATTTTTATATGGTCGTCCCCATTGAATTTTTTGACAAAATAAAAACCCATTATAGGTCTTACTATTCTAATTTCAAAAATGTAAATTTTATAGCGTTATGAGTTCATTTTCTATTTTTCCATTATTTACTAATCAAAAGTATAACTTAAATGTTAAATAGTGACATTCACTAAAACTTTAATAACTTTTTTAATTTTTCATATTTTGTAAATCAATTTACATGTCATCAATCCTTGCACAATTCTTTTAAAGTTTAAAAAAATTGAAAAATTAAATTTTGATTAAATTATGCATCCGTACATGAGACGTTTTAGAAATTAGCTTAATCGTTAATTAAAAATTAATAAAAAAATTCATTAAAAAATTCAAGAAAAATATTCTCATCCATATTTGGTGTGTTAGGTAACTTTTTTTTAAAGGATTCACAAAAATTCATTTAGTTGTGTCAAATAATGGTGTCCATACAAGAGCGTGGTATGGCCTTGAAATAGGCACATTGAAAAAGTGGTTTTTAAAGGTCCATACCAAAAAAAATCTATCATATGGGTATATGGATAAATTACAGATTCAAAAAGAAGATCCCAAGCACTAAAATTTTTATTTCTAAATTTTTTTTATATTTAATCTCTAAATGTATCAAATTTTGGCATCAATTGATAAAATATTTCAAAAATAGGAAAAACACTTTCACTTTTTGGCCAAAACTGAGACCCAACTTCTTGCACTAACACTGTACTTGTTTCAAAGGAATGAATATAAACAGTAGCACATTACTTGGTTCCATTCTGATTCTTGTCTCCTTACTCCATTGTTTACAAACTTTTGTGGTTTATGGAAAAATAACATAGACCAAGTTGTATATCATTCTGGGTATGTCTTGATGTGATTTTTCTTTGATTCGAATATTCATGTAAATTCTTGACACATTTTGAAAGGGTTGTGAGTTTCATGAGAAGGATGTTTGATAAGTATCAAGTTTAGATTGAATATAGATATCTGATTTTTAAAAAGTGATAGGATAGATCACCAACACCTAATGTATGCTATGATTCGTGCGATACCCAATGGATATAGGGCACTAATTAGTTATAGGATCAATTTATTTTTTTGTTGCATATGGGAATTTTATGATTCTAAATAAAATATCAATCATTCATTTTTTCTTTCTACTTAGGAGCCAAAAGGTTATCCTCACTCAGCTTGTGGATTTCATAGGTTTTAGAACTTTCTATCGCATACCGTCGTTATTGCATAAGCATGGGAGAAATAAGGGTTTAATCTGCTTTGTATAGATTCAAATGTGTGCTTTGAACTGGTGCCATATGAATGAATCTAAAGGTCTACCAGCCTAGGTTTTGTAGAGCCTGAAGTAGAAGGAGTTCATCCATATAGTTGGCTCAAGTTCTTGACAAATTGTTTCCATCATAAGAGGTAACTTCCCTTAGATGCAATCTTGTCTTGGCTATGTGGTAGTTAAAATTACTGTTAAATCAAGAGCCAACATACTCTTAGTAGAATAACCTAGGAATATTCCTTCATTTCCTCTTGAATCAAAATTTTTTGAGCAGTCATCTTTTGGATGTAACGTCTACTTCCAAATACATCAAAATACCTCAAACATGATGATCTTCCACACCATAACTCATAGGGTGTTTTTTCCACACCTTTCTTGTATTGTACCTAGTTCAGTGTATAGACAACAATGCTTATTGCTTCTCTCAAAATTTTTTTTAAGAAACGACATTAAATCTCTTCAATAGTCAAATATTGACTTGTTTCTTTGTTTAGAAATTACATTATGTTGTGGTCTTCTTGGGTTAACACCCATCTTCTAATTTCATATTCCTCATATTATGTAGTGAATTCACTTGAAGTTAACTCATCCCCTTTATTTGATCTTAACCACTTTAGCTTCTTACCAGTCTCTCTTTCAAATTTGGCTTTAAAGATTTTGATCATATAGAATGCATATCATTTTCATTTTAGAAAGATTTAACCTACATCATTCTAGAGTTTAATCATAATAAAAAAGCATGAAATAATATCCCAAGCTATATGAATAGATCCTCCAGGAAGATATAATGCATACTCAACATTATGGTGACATAATATCCCAAGTAATATGCTCACAATGTTGCATGTCTATAGTCATCTGTGAATCAATGAAATTGCTTTGATCCTTTACAACTATTTGCAAATTCATTCAAAAGGGCACTTAAAGACATTGGTTTAGATGTACAAATGCATTCAGAAGTCACATAACTTTAAGGAAAAATGATTCAATAATATCATAACCTTTTTAAAAAAAATTAGATTTAAAGATAATACATTTTTTAATAAATCACAAAATATTTTCCCTTATTAGCAATTTTATGCCTTTATCTTAGAATTCTTATTTAAAAATAAAAAAGGGATATTATACTTATCTCAAGAAAGTGTGATGCCATAATGTGAGAATTCCTTATTATGTTGTGACAACTTTATGGAAATAAAATATTATCTTATGGGCATTCCAATTGAGAGTGTAATCAATGTAATGTTGGATTTGATTTTAATATATATGAGTCAAAAGTACTCACCAAAATGTAAAGATGTTCACACCCAAAAGAACGTACCTGGAATGGTTTAGTATTTGCACATAGACACATACTTGAAAATTTAGCAACATGAGTTTGATAGGGATTAATAAAATTTTGCAAAATTTTAGCATCCCAATGGTGGCTCTTTCTAGGGATGTATGCTTCCTATGAGCACAGAGAGATCCCAATTATCTCTGGGTAAGCAGACCAAAATCCTTAATTGAATCTAGTGCTAAATGGATTTGGGTGGCCCTAGGCCCTTCAAAAGTAAACATTGTCTTTTCCCTCTGTCAAAAACTTTATTCCGATCATGTAACATTAATAGAAATATGAAAACATTTCTATCACTTATTTCCATATTATTTCTCAAATTTTTTATGAGATTTGAAAAAATTTTATAATCCTTTTTGAGTGTAAGTCTTTCAGCATTTTCCAATAATTTGTCTTGAAACTTATGGGAAATAAAAATGTCACATTCATGTCTAAAAAATAATTCATCTATAAACCTCAAATTTTGACAAGTCATTTCTTTAAATAAATTTATATCATCAAGTCTAATGTTCCAATGAAATATTTTCTCAGGATTAAAACTATCCATCTTATCTATTCATATCTTTTGAAAATCTAAGAATAATCTTTTCTTTTGAGTGCATATCCCAACAATGTCACATGTCAAGTAGTATTATGAGTGAATCTTAAGATCACACATTATTAGTTTTGATGTAAATAAAAAATCTTAAATGGGATTAAAACCTTATTTAATTTGGGTGTTTTTAAGTTTATATAGGCTTTGATAAGGTTGAAATTTCATTTATTGCTACAATTACTTATAATTCATCAAATATTAAAGAATATGCAATATGGAGGTATAAATATAATATCTTATATATGTATATAAACATATATAAAGGTAAGTATGCTAAAAGATCCCTCTCATAAATGTTACTAATTCTAATTTTATTGCATACATGATCCATTATTGTTAAAATATTCAAATTGTAATATTTTTAAAAATATTATTTCGCTCCACCTAAAGTGGAAATTTTAACTAGTAATTATAAAATTTAATTGAACTTATTTATATTAGCTTTATTTTAAACTAAAGCTATTTAATGCAAGAAGTTTTTGAATTACTATAAACTAAGCATGTGCAAAGAATACAAATATTTCTAAGAAGGTGAGTGGTCATGTGATATATTTTATTTAGAAAATTTTATTATAGAAAGTACAAATAAATTCAAAAAGGAGAAATAAATTTATTTTTTAATATCTATTTTATTTCATGCTATATGTGAAGGTATTATAATATCATATTCAATTGGCCATTTCTACTACCAATATTAAAATAAGAAGAAAAAAATACACATGCAATGAAAATTTCATAGAAAATTACATTAGAGAAAATCTCTTAGAGGAAAGGGAAGAAAAAGGGAAAGGAGTATAAAATTCCTTTATGGAACGATCTTTTCTCGGATAGTTTGATCAAGAATGACAATAATATCATCCATGATCTTGAAACATTTTGTTCTACATTTCTTGTTCAAACATAGTACTACAACAACAATAAAAAAACCAAATCCAAAGCTCAATCCAATCCCTATCTCCCACCATAAATGTTCCTCCCATTCCCAGTTACTCATATCTTCATTATGAATGTTGTTTGAAGGAGTAGATGAACAATTTATGTTGATTTGGAGTCCACAAAGATATCGATTGTTTAAAAATGACCTTTCATCAAATGTTGACCACTGCACTCCTTGTGGTATTCTACCTAAAACATTATTATAGGATATGTTCAAATAACTCAAAAATGTGAGAGATTGTAGCTCTGTGGGAATATTACCAATAAGATTGTTATTTGAAAGATCAAGTGACTCCAACTGCACAAGCTTTCCAAAAGAAGTAGGAATCTTTCCGTTAAGATGATTTTTTGACAAATTGAGAATCCTTAGAACAATGAGGGATCCAATGCTTGGAGGAATATCACTTGAGAAGTTGTTTTTTGAGAGATCAAGACATCGAACCCAAGCCAAAGATCTCACATATTCTAGAAATAGCCCTTTGTTGTTTATTACCATTTTATCCAAGTAAGGAGTTGAGCTTGAATTTGCCTCTTGAAGGAGGAAATCTGCACCATTTGTTTGGTTTTCCATTGCTCTCAAGTTTCTTAAGCTACTTGGAATAGCTCCAGATAGATTGTTATTCGACAAAATCAAGACTTGAAGATTTTGTAATTTTGTTAGCTCTAATGGTATTCCATCTCTTAACTTATTGGATCTCAGCACTAAAATTCGGAGGCCAATTAACTTCCCTATCCAATTTGGGATGGTTCCTTGCAAATTATTATATCCCAAATCTAGAATCTCCAATGAAGTGCAATTTTGAAATGATAATGGAATTGACCCTCGTAGTTTGTTACCCCCTAATTTCAATGTTTTCAAACAAACCATTCTCTTGATATCTCCTTCCAAATTATTATTTTCTAGATTTAACACTTCTAGTGTTGATGAGTAATTTCCAAAACTTTCAAAAGTATTCCCTGTTAGTTTGTTATTTGACACATCCAGAACCTCCAAGTGTTGTCCTCCACAAATATAATGTGGAAAGGGACCAGTTATATTATTATTTGCAAGTGACAAATAATTGAGTTGTCTTTGGTCATTCTTGCGATTTTTTTCTGAAATGATGCCATCAAATTGATTCTCAGACATGTCCAAGAATTGGACATCGAGATGAGATGCAAATATTTTCCCTTGTAATTTATTTCTGTGCAAGTCAACATTTTGGGCACCAAACTTACTGAATCTAGATGACAAAGGCCTTCCTTCAAATTGATTACAAGAGAGATTAAGTGTGTAGAAGGATTTGAGATCCCACAACCAATCTGGAATATCTCCACTAAAAGAATTGTTGGACAAGTCAAGATCCTCTATGGTGTATTGGGTGGATAAGAAAGCGGGAAAATTACCAACCATATTGCAAGAACTCAATTGCAAGCGGTAAAGCTGAAATTTGGGGATCCAAGAGTCTTCAACTTTTACTCTCAAGGAATTTTGAGAAAGACTTAAGTAATTCAATTCTGTCAAATTTTCAAGTTGAGAGAGTAAGAAAGTTCCACTCAAAGAGTTATTTGAGAGATCAAGCTGCTGTAAAGATGAAAGATTACCAAAATTAGATGGCAAGCTTCCATTTAATTGGTTTGACCAGAGCTGAAGATTTCTAAGCTTTGATAGTCGACCCATAGAGCTCCATGGAATGTTGCCTCTGAGTGAGTTTCTGGAGAGATCCAAGTCTGTAAGTTGTTCAAGATTTCCAAAAGAATTTGGAAGATTGCCCTCAATATTATTACTAGAAAGATGTAGCTTTGTTAAAGAGAACATATTCCCCATAGAATCTGGAAGACTACCTTCAATATGGTTATAAGAAAGATCTAAGGTGGTCAACAGGGACATATTTCCAATAGAATTCGGAATCACTCCTCCCACATTTGAACTGACAATGGAAAGGCTGTTGAGTTGGAAAGCGTGCTGGACAACAAAGGAGAGGTTGATTGTGAGATTGAGGTTATCGAACAAGTGAAGGTCCGTCAAGTGTGGAAGGGCGAAAACAGCAGAAGGGATGGAAGTGGAGAGATTGTAGAAATAGAGGTGGAGGGACGCCAAGGATGTAAGATTTGAGATCCAAATGGGAAATGGCTGCTGATCAGTGGAGTAACCATTGCTATAAAACAGGAAATAGGAGTAACTGCCATAAAGCTGAAGATGGGAGAGGGAGGTGAGGTTCGCAAGAGGAGAGAGAGGTTGACCTGCAGCCATATCAGACATGGCAAGTGATGTCAGATTTGGAAGTGAAGCAACATTATCCACCACATCGCTTGTGAGATTCAAAGAGCGCAGTCCAAGGTGCTCTAGCCCTCGCAGATTCCGCATCCAGGAACTCGACTGCCTCATCTCCAGATAAGAATTTCCACTGATGTCCAGAAATGTCAAGCTAGACATGTTGCCAATCTCACCTGGAATTTGGCCGCTAAAATTATTTCCACTCATGTCCAGATATTCCAAGCTAGACATGTTCGCAATCTCACTTGGAATCCGACCAGTAAGCCAACAACCTCGCAAGCTCAGATGCGTCAATCTGGTGAGGGTCATGGGGAGGTGTGAAGGAAATGGAAGAGGGGACAAGTCAATCAAGCTGAGGTCGAGGTACTCCAAATGGTGCAGCTGGAATAGAGCAGGGAATATCTGGCTGCTTGAATTCCTCACTACTGCTGACAAACGATAAGAGGTACGAAGATCCAGACGAACCACGTGGCCGGAGAGGGGGTGGCAGGTGACTCCCTTCCAGGAGCAGCAGTATGACCCCTTCCACGAAGCCAGCTGGTCATCTGGATCGAGCAGCTCTTGCTTGATGTGCTTGAGAGCAGACAACTCTTGAGGAGGGCATTCCCACGAAAAGGAGAAGGAGAGCATAGGAAACACAAGCAGGAGGAGGAGCACCCAAAACATTGGTTTGCCCATGTTTACAGAGGGAGAGAGAGGAGGTGTGAATATTAAGCGTCACAGCACTGCACCGGGTTGCATTGAAATGGGTGAGAATAGAGTAGTATTTATAAGAGCTTCATACCCCAATAGGTAATAATTGATTTATATTTCAAATAGTCTTTATTATTTAAAAAATATTTTTTAAAAAAATATTTTTAAATTATTGATGTATATTAACAATTTTATATCTGTTATTTCTTTGTGAATTATAAATATAGATTTGTAATAATTTAATTTTTTTTATATAAATTATCAATTAAAATTTTTGATTAGTTTTCTTTTTATAACTTTCTTGAGTTATTAGTTCAGATTTTTAACAAGTTTTGAATTTTCTTTAAGATAGATTATAAATTTCAAAGTTACATTAATAAAATAAATCTTCACATGAAACAATTATACTAAAAAAATCACATAATTATTAATGGTTACATATGACATATTTTACAATTTTTAATAAAATAGGTAATGATAAGAATGTAATTCAAAAATATCGTAATTTCTTAATTTAAATAAATTATGAGAGCTTCTTATCGTAACTTTATAATAATAGTAATTAATCACAACACATAATAATTATTTAATAATAAACATTACTCTAATATAAAATATAATATAAAGCTATACAATCTAAAGTATTATAAAGAAAGTATAACATAATTTCAAATATACTCAAAATTATTGTACAATTTACTTTTAAAATCATTCTATTATAATTAAAATAATTAATAAAAAATCTAATTACTATAAAATAAAATATAGTATTTATTATACAAAGTAATTTCTAACAATATAATAATTTTTAATTCATGCAAAATTAAAAATTATTTACAATAAAATCAGTGATTATTTGACATAATGAACAATTCTAATTGACGACTATAAAGAGATCTGTTTTTAAAATGAAATCAACCAATCTTATTTTGGAAAAATAACATCAAATGAAGACGATTGATAATAACTAATTTATATTTATTTATTTATTTTATTTACTTGAATTGACACTTTTTGTTTGAATTTTTAACAACTCTGTTTTGAATCGTCTAGATTGACAAGGAATACCACACTTATCCGTCTCGCAATGTCCCTCTCGCAATGCCGTGCATTGAAATGAACTATTGAAATAATAATATTAACTATAACGAATTATAATTTAAAAAATAATGTCTTTCATTTTGCATCGCTAGTGCTACTAGCTTATATATATATATATATATATATAATAAGCCGAGAGATATCCTTCTCGAGGCTCCTATTTTCATAATATCACTCAGTGTAATAGGCACCTCGAGAAGGATATCTCTCGGCTTATTATATATATATAATATATATAAGCTAGTTATATATCTCTTACTATTTGTCCTTCAACCACCAATAGAAAAAAATTCTAAAATATTTCCCCATTTTTTCCCCCAAAAAAATCTTACTGAGATTTAGAGGAAAATTTGTAAACATGTAGTTTCTAAACAATTGTAAATCGTGATATACCTTACTGAGATCATATCCTGATGTAAGAGATTATATACATACCTCATCACAGATTAAAACTTGATTGCAATTGAAATATTGTAAAACATAACCACAAACCTTCGGACACATATAAAAACTCGAATGCAATTGAAATGTTATGAAAACAAACAAGTAGAGTCCAAGCAATCCATCAGTCCTCAAGATGATGAGGAAAAGCTTCGATTATTGACATGTGCAAGGGCTCAGAAGGTAGATGAATCATATTGTAGCGGTTAAACCCAGATGCTTGCAGTAGTTTTCTCCATTGTGCTTCCGTTCTCTCTTTACCTCTTGCGGCTGACAGCATTATCATATCCCTTATTCCTCCTATTTCTTCTGACCAGCTGGACTTGCTCTGCCCTGGCTCTGGCAACACCATTTCTAACAATATCAATTTCCCTTCCTTTGGCAGAGCTTTATGACAGTTTTTCAGAATTTTCTCGCACTCCTCGTCTTCCCATCATGCAAAATTATCTGT
Organism: Cupressus sempervirens; assembly: GCA_028749045.1. Lineage (NCBI taxonomy): Eukaryota > Viridiplantae > Streptophyta > Pinopsida > Cupressales > Cupressaceae > Cupressus > Cupressus sempervirens. Next base: position 113,344,977 of record CM053785.1, on the reverse strand, counting down.
AACAGCAATGAAAAGAAAATGTTTAATAGTTAAATACAACACCAATTTCCTCACTAAAAATTCCGAACCTAAATTTTTGACATCATATATTACTATGAAACCCTCATATTACTTTGATAATTTGTTCTTGATCAACTAAATTCTACAATGTTGCTCTCCTCTTCTCTAAGTCTTTACATCCCTCTCCACTTCACTATAATTCACCCATACACTTCTCACATCCGCACACATAATGGGGTTTTGTCCTCCTTTTAAAGGCTTTGAAGACTTAGGGTTGGGTGTGAATCTATGATCAACATTCACTCTTCATTTACCACTCAATTCTTGCACTTTTCCTATTGGTTGCATACCTTCTCCAATTTTTTTATTGGTTGCGTGCTAATTACATTGGTAATGCAAAAGATTCATTCTTATCTTCAAGATCCTTCAAGATTCATCCCGAGTTAGCTTAAAAAATAGTTTACATCTGAGGTTGTGAAGATACAAACTCATATGTTAATTCTGTGTTACTCAACACTTACTAATTGCTTATGCTCGACATATATAGGAATTTTGTCTCACTCAACTCCTATAGCAATTCAATTTCCCTCGGCATCTATACTCTGCTAAGCACCTATAGTGACTCAATATCACTTACCACTTGGCACTTGAACTTCGTTCGGCACCTAAAGTTCACTCGACACCTGAACTTCACTCAGCACCTATTGAATTCTCTGACTTGGCACACACTATAGCTTGACTTCTATATTATAGTCGACATCATCTTGAGAATTGGTTAAGTGTGTTGATACTCAATTGTCAAAACCAATATGAGACCAAAAATATCCCCCTTTGACATGAGTGGAAAAAATACTTAACTAATAAAAATGAATCTGATCTCTATGAGTATACTATGTACATTTTGTTCAGCATATGTACAAAACTTCAAAAACTTATTCAAAATTTTGTACACCTCAAAATCTTGTAACTCCCCCTGAGTTGATGTACCAATTCTGTAATCAAAATTCCATTCCTACAACCAAAGATTCTTGTGCTAAATTTGTCTCATGCTCATGTATATGATACTCTTTGCCTTGTCTACCTTATCATTCTTTTGCCTCTGTTTCTATGTACCTTGTTTCTCCTTCGAGTGTACTCTGCCTTTGTTTCTGCTCTCCTTTTCACATCTTGCAATTTTGCATTCTTTTGGCTGTATCTCCTTATTACTTCATCAAAATTTGAATTTGAATATCTCCTTTAGATATTCTTTATTGCTTTCATCAAATATTGTATTATCTCCAAAAATGTAATTTCTCCCCTTTTTATTTACATCTCCCCCAAAATATTATATCTCCCCCCCCTTTGACACTTATGTCAAAGGATCTTAAGAATGAATAGATTATTTAGCCAAAAATGTTTTCTTAACCTCCATGATAATCTTCAGAGAAGCATCCCAATTGTCTAAAGAAATTTCTAGTGATTTGTGCATTATCGCTATCTCTACTGCAAGATGTACTAGGCCTTCTAGGGTAGAAAGATTAAGATCTTTCTTGAGAAAATTTTTTGCATAGGCCATTTCCTTGTGGATTACTTCTAAATGTGGGGTAATTGTAGATTGAATTTATATCAATTTGGCCTTAACATTGGCCTCTTCTACTGGCAATACAACTAACTCTTTTTGCGCATGAAGTGCAATTACGAAATGCTTCTCACTTTGAGCTAGATCTTTGAGTAACTATGTGCTAGAAATCTTGAGATTTCATTCCAAGCTCATAATCCTTTGGCTAGTTTCTTGTGTGAATATGCTGAGTCACACAATTTATAGTACAATGAGATTATATTCTCAAGTACTATTTTGACTTTTTCAACCTTCTTAGCCAATTCAACTTGTAAAAGTGCTATCTCACTGGATATCTTTTCATTGACTTTCATTTGAAACTTCTTTTTAGACCATTCTAATAATTTAAAATTTGTATCAAGGTCTTCATTCTATACCTGATCCACTATGTTGGATAATTTCTCCATGATGGGTTGGGTTTCATCAGGTATTGGCAAGCTAAATGCATCAAGGAATATATCTTTGATTTCTACAAGTGCTTGCTCCTATCTATACTCATTTTTTAGTATCTTCTGCTTCCTCCTTCTCTCAAGTGCCTCTTGCACTTAATTTATTTTTGCTAGGTTCATTGTTCTAGAGTCATAATTAGGTATGACTATTTCCTCATCAAGTGTAGGGTCTCCATAGTGAGTTACCCTTGCAACCTTGGTGGAGCTCAAGCCTAGTGCTGAGATTTGCAGTGGTACAACATTAGTGCTCAACTTTTTGGTAGGAGTTCTCTAGGTAGGCAAGTTCACCAATGTCTGTATTACTTCCTACTCCTTTTCTTTAGGGGTTTTATCCTCTTTCTTCTCTTCTTCTCTACTACCCTGATCAATACTAATGATTTGAGGAGGTGCACCATCGATTTGTGCTATAGGAACATCTTGTCCTATTTGTTCCTTTGCTGGCTTCTTGGTAGTTGTTGTTGTTGTAACTGTATGATCAACCGTAGTAGTTGTATTATGTGCTTCTTGCTCTTTTGGTTGATCTGCTATAGCTATGGGAGGTTGTGAAGGTGGTTCTTATGTGCTCACCTTCTCCCTAATGATCTCTACTATAGCCTTTTGTAATTCTTCCACACTCACCAAAACAGGATTTGTACATAGTTGTGATTGCAATGTGGATTGGTGAAGGATATTTTTGAGATCCTCTACAGTGATTGAATTGATGTTCTAACTTGAGGTGTTAGGAACATCCTTTACAATTACTATTTATGTAGGTGTTGTATGTGGAGGACTTGGTGGTGGTAGTTGGGTGTCTTGGACACTCTGTTCTGGTTGTTGCTCTTCAGCTATTGCCTCGTCATCTTATGTCTTCTCCATTGTTTCTTCTTCTTTCTCTCCATCTTTTTCATTCTCCTCTTCTTCTTCATTATTTGTTAATTCAAAGGGGTCTTCCTACCCTTCTTTTACTATAGTCAATCCATAAATTAATTTCCACATCTATGTGGACTTTTGCACAACATCTTCAATTTGATTTTGTAAAATTCCAAAGGCTCTATATTTAGGTAAAAATTTTCTCCCATGTTTCTTACTAGCCTTAATTATTTGACCTTTAGTTAGGTCTGGCATTACATGAGCCAATGTTGACTCCCTTATTTCCTTCTCCATTTTAAGGTAGTAATGCCATTTATTCTCTACAATGGAGCTTAGCTCCTTAGGCATTGAATTGTCTAGTTCAAGTGGTGTGGTGTTGAACTTAGCCATCATAGTGTAGATGGACTCTTCCACTATGTTTTGTTGTTTCTTTGATAACTTATTAAAACCAATAGTCTTTAAACTAGTTAAATCTGCATTATCTCTAATATTACTGCAAACACTTTTCCAATTTAGACTTGGTAGAACGTCTTACCAATTTGAATCGTTCATCATTAGACTTTGTCTTTTCTTCATCTAATTTAGGAGGTGCAACATATTTTCTTCTCATCTTTGGTTCTATAGGCCCTCCTTGTTCTATTTCTTTTTTTTTTCCCTGTTCTTTTTCCACTTGGGTTGTTGCCCTAGTATTTGCCCTTATAGTTGGCTTGGCTAGGCTTGGCTTTGTTGCCTTCTTCTTCCCCTTTGGTTGTGCAACTAGTTGTTTTTATGCTTTTCTTTTCTTTGGCTCTAGCTTTGGCGTGTCTTTCTTGGAACCTTCCTCTTATTTAGCATCCTCCCCCATTCCATGGGTTAAAGCAAGTGGTTCTTGACCTTGTTCCTCTTCATCATCCTCTGCTTCTTCACCTTCTTCTTCTTCTACTACACCTTCACCAAATTTGGCCTTTAATTTCTTTACAAGTTTTTCTTTCTTTTTCAATGTGGAGGTAGTCTTCAACTCCATATCTACCTTTGATTTAACCACATTAAAGGCTCCAAAATGTGGTGCACTTTTGTCAACTTCTTCTGCTACAAGTACAATTATAGCTGTTGATGCCTCATCTATGTTTATTTCTTGGCCAAGAGGTCTTAACCATCTGACTCTTGGTATGGCATCTTGAATGTATGTATAGTCAATATCTACATGAAAACATACATCATTTACATGCTTCTCTACTAATGAAACTGGTATTCTTTTCCTTTGCTTCATTGTCTTTTTGAAGTCTTCAAAATAACTAGTCATTAGGGTCTCAAAATGAGCTCCCATCTGCTCTATGTATTCATTAACTTGAGCTATTAGTGACCTATTTTCTTTCCACACTACTTTACCAAAATAAGGAAACTCATTCTATACATATAAGAATATACAAATCAAAATAGCACCAAACATGCATTGGGCTCCCTTGGTTCTTCTTATAGCTACTAAATTCTCATTAATTTGTTGTAGTTGCAGTTCTGCAAGATCATAAGTATGATCCTTTTTCACCAATTTGTAGCCTACATCTTTAAGTCTACTGGATTGGTATAATTATGTGCAATAACCCTAACAAAAAATTCAACAAGAGGGTCTTGGATGGTGTCAATTGTAATTCCTCTCTTGTTGCACTGGATACCAATATTTTTCTCAATTGCCTCCTTAGAATCACTCCTAAGGGTCTTTGGCCGATCTAGGGTTGGGTACCCTGTCACTCTATGTACAATTCTCTTTGTGATTTTCACTAGGCCATCCTCCAACCATAAGCTTCCATCATTTATCCTACTGAGTACTATCCTTATCCATTCAGTTTTAAATATTGTGAGGAATTCTAGGGCTATTTTCAAACTCTTCTTGTCAACAATATGATATTCTTCCTTTACCACTCCATTTTCACACAACTTCTTATAAGCTTCCCTCATCTCCATGTTTCCTATGGCTCCAATCTTACAATTGTAACATCTTCTTACATCCTAAACCATAGCTAACTTATGGGGTATGATAGATAGGGCTCCGGCTGGGTTGTTTTTATATGCCACTTTAGGTATTGGCCAAAAATTAGGTTGTTTCACTTCATTGGACACTAGTTGTACCTCAAATAGTTCCTTCTCCTAAGTTTTCCTAGAGCTAGAAGCCATTTATATGATCTAGGGTTTGAACACAAAGAAAATATGAAATTTTGTAGCTCAACACAAACGTGAATACCTCAAAATTAGTGAAATCATGCTAAAATTCTATTGAAATCTACTTAAACACTGAATTTTCTACTATGAGGTCACTCTGCACTCTTTTTCATCTTTTCTATTCATTCATGATGAAGAAAAATGATTGAAAATGTGATAATATACCCTATTTTCATTGTATTTAATGCTTAGTGTGTTTACAGCTATCCACTCAGCTTCTGAAGGATTTCTAAATTACTCAGCTTCCATTGGCTTTTCACCACTTGACATCCATAGGAGTGTTCTTCACTCGGCTTCAACTAAATTTTCCTCTTTACTCGACTACCACTACCAACTCGGCTCCAACTAATCATTCAACTTCTACTAATTTTGATAGTCAACTAGGCTTGTACTAGAGTTTTACTTGTCATCTGAGGGAGACTCGACAACACTTATAAAATCTTGAAATTTTAACTTTCCATCTTTAATCATGCTGATCTCTTCTTTTTAGTACTTGCTTATTTAGGAATTGAGGTATGATAAAGCTTTCTAAATCAGTCCTTCATGCCTTCTCTTTACTTAGTTTGATGAAGTTTGACCACTTGACCTATTAGGTGAAGTGATCCCTTCATTTGATGTGCTACAACCATCTTTCTTCTTCCATGTCTTATTCATTTCTCCTTTGATGTGTTCAACACCTACTTTCTCTTTACCTTTGTTGTTTGTTGAATTGGGTGCCTTTGACCTTGTTGGACAATTCCTACTAATATGACCAGTCTTTAAGCAACTAAAACATGTTGTTTGACTCAACCATCTACTATAGTTCCCTTTGAAGAGTGTTATTATGTAATTTTTAGGAATGTTTCCATATTCCTGACAGTAATGATAGCTATACCTAGTGTTGTAGTCCCAATTGTAGTGATGTCCAAGGCTATTTCTCCTAGTTGGCTGATTAGGTCTTCACATAGGCTTTGATTTGCACTCAAAACTATATGTCCATATTTATTGTAATTGTAGCAATGACCTTAAAATCTTGGTGTTCTGATAGTCCTAGTCTTGTAGTCAAGTGCTTGATGTCCTTACTTTTTACACTTATGACAATGACTCACATTCATAGGTTTGTCATGCTTATGGGTATTATTGCTCTTGCATACATTAGAGTATATTCAATGGATCTTTTCTTCTATTCACTCACTTCACATAGCATCATGGCTTGTGATTCTTGTTCAAGCTTGAGTGTTCTAATTTCTTCTGCTTGAGCTTTATTCTTCTCCATCAGGTATGCTATTGCTGCATCAAACATTTTGGAATCTCCATTTGAAAATAGTTTTGAGGTTTCAATCTCCTTGTATTGTGTATCATTCTCAACTATGGCAATCTCTCTTCTTCTCTTTAAGTATTTTCTTAGTTCTTCTCTAGCTTCCTCCAAAGAATGTAAAAAAAGTTGTATGTCAATTGCCTAATTCTCTATGATCTTCACAAGCTTGTAGACTTCCATTTCCAAATCTTTTATCGAAGTTGTAAGGCTCCTCCTTCTAAGAACTTGGCTCTAATACCAATTGTTGGAAATTACAAGTGGGAAGATTTACATTTGAGAAGAGGGGGAGAGTGGGGGGTGGGGGGAGGGGTGAATCAGAAGTAACTAACTTTAACCTTTTCAAAACCTTTTAGCAAATATCATTCACATGCGTCTAATTCATCAAATAAACATGAAAGTAAAGATGTGCATGAAAATTGATAACACAAGAATTTGGTAACCTAGAAACCCTCCAAAATGAGAAGGTAAAACTGGAGTTCGGATGACACCCACAAAGTATCAATGCAACAATATGTAACTATTCAAGGTTACAAAGTTTTACCACTTCCAATGGTCTACCTTATGAAAGGCCTACCCTATTAAAGACTTTATGCCCTATTAAAAGTGACCTGGTCAAAGGATTTATAAACACTCACTTGGAATGTTACCCTATTGAAGGATTTACAATCCTATTAGGGATTTACAATATGGTTGCTAAACCAATATAGCTATTAAGCCAACCTATCAACATAGGATTTTCATTCTTACAATACAGTGGTTAGAAATTATGGTAGAATGTCTTGACATGATGAGTTGCAATCCTTAATTACTGATTCTAGATCCTCATTCTACTCCGACTGCTTTGATCCTTTCTTGATCTGATATGTCACTCTTTGAAACTCTGATAATTTGTTCTTGATCAACTAAATTCTGCAATGTTGGTCTCCTCTTCTCTAAGTCTTTACACCCCTCTACACTTCACTATAATTCACCCATACACTTCTCACATTTGAACACATAATGGGGTTTCATCCTCCTTTTAAAGGCTTCAAAGACTTAGGGTTAGGTATGAATCTATAATCAACATTCACTCTTCATTTTCTGCTCAATTCTTGACTTTTCCTATTGGTTGCATACCTTCTCCATTTTTCTTATTGGTTGCATGCTAATTACATGGGTAATGCAAAATATTTGTTCTTATCTTCAAGATCCTTTGAGATTCATCCTAAATTAGCTTAAAAATAGTTTACATCTAAGTTTGTGAAGATACAAACTCATATGTTGATTCTAGGTTACTCAGTACATACTAACTGTTGGTGCTCAACATATATAGGAATTCTATCTTAGTTAGCTCCTATAGCAATTCAATTTTGCTCGGCATCTATACTCTACTCAGCACTTATAGTGACTTAGCATCACTTATCACTTTACACTTGAACTTCACTCAGCACCTAAAGTTCACTCGACACCTAAAGTTCACTTGGCATCTATTGAGTTCTCTGGCTTGGAACACACTATAGCTCAGATTCTATATTATGCTCAGCATCACCTTAAGAATTGTTTAAGTGTGTTGGCACTCAATTGTCAAAACCACTCTAAGACCAACACATATCACACTATGTCTTTAAGTGACAATGAAAAATCAACAAATTAGGGTTACATCAACTTGATGTGTGATTTTAATCTTGTTCTAAAATTTCAATCAAAAAATTATTAGAAAAGAATCTATAGGAAATTGAATTTAGCTTTTGAAATACTAGGCCTTTTCTAAAGGGAAAAAATGATTGGTCAAAATTTTGAATTTTTATACAATGGTACAAAAATTTTAGGAGAAAAATAAGTAGTAGGCATATGTTTAACTACCTTAATCAAAAATAAATGATAATAATTTCTAATAAGATTCTAGATATAAGAAGTAGACTCATGCCTGGATGTGACACATATTTTTGAGTTTTTTTTTTGAATAATTAATTAATTGTGAATTATCTATTATAGTATTTTTAGAATTAAAAACTCCAATGCTTTACCACCTTAAATAATTCATAAAATTTCAAAATTTATTTTTTCTTGTATTTTCTTTATGGTAGAAGAAGTATATAATTTGATGTGTCTTTTGGATTTCAAAAAACTTATACAATTTGAATGTTATATTTGGTTTTCAATTAGTGTGTCAATCAACACTTTATGCATAGCTCCATTAGAAAATGAATAAGAATTACTTACTAAACTCATAATTTGACAGAAATTACATTTATGGAATGATAAAAATATTCTTAAGAAACCCTTTCCATTTCATCAAATTTGGGTGAAAAAATTCATCAGACACATGTTTGAAGTAAAAAAAATACACAAGAACAAGCCAAAAATATGTTTTCAAGACATTTTGAAAGTTGACTATGCAAGGTTTCTATCCAAAGAAATACTAGGCCTTATAAAGGTATTAATATTTTGGTTTGATATTAGGATGGGTGGGAAAAATATCAAAATAGATTTTGAAATGCTTTGAGGCATTTCAGAACTACATATTTTTTAGATCACCACTTTTGGGCACACCATGATCCTACAAATACACAAAGACAACAAGACAAATGGGGTGGATGTGGAGTTGAATGGAAACAAAATGAGACATTTTTTTGGACTAAATTAATGAACAAATTTCACCTTCATGACCCTCTAGTCTAGAATGAGCACAATGGTATCTGTTACACCTGGACCAATTTTCATAAGCGTGGTAGAAGGATTTTTTGTATTCTTGATAGATTTTATGCAAGAAAAGACACATTTAGCTTTCAATCAATGGAGGAGGGATCACTTGTCCAAGTTCATCCCTTCAGCCCATCTAATTACCACCCAATCTTAGCCACCATTGTAATGTTTAATTAGTTTCTTATTCCTCCCATGAAATCCTCAGGATTCACTCTTAATACCTCCACTCTTAGAGATGCTTATGTTAATACCGCTACTTGTTATAATACTTTAGTATAACTAGAGGGAGGGGTGAATTAGTTATCCAAGATCCAGATGTATAAATAAAACTTTTCACAACTTAGTGAACCCATAAAACATTCATACCTATGCATACATCCACTAGGTAATTACTAAAACTTGTATGTTACTATCAAATCAACTTGCATAAATGTAAAGCATGAAATAAAACACATTCATCAACACACTTAACACAAGGATTTACATGGAAACCCAATTTGGTAAAAAACCATTGATAACATGCTACTCCTTTTTACTCTTCTGAAGTGATGTCCCGTGAAAGGCCAACCCTATTAAAGTTTACAATACACACTGTTAAATGTGAGCCTGTTAAGAGATTTCAATCACCCTATTAGAAGTGAGCCTTGTTAGAGCACTTTAGACCATTTACTTGGAATCCCACCTAGTTAAAAGATTTTCAAATGAATATTAGGTCAAACTTAATCCAAAGGATTTGCCCTAGATTGATATAATTATTAGAGAGTAACAATAGAGCTTTGATCTGATACAACTTACAACTTCTTTTGCAAATTATAGATCTTTGTTCTGTCCTCAATTCTACTTGGCCATCATACTTTGTAGCTCTGATAGCTTGTTCACCCTTCAAGCATTCATCTCCTTAAGTCTTCTTACTTAACATGCCATTGTAGACTCTTCTCTTAGGTCACTTGATGAAGAAAAACCCTTAATTCCTTCTCCTCCTTAGGTTCTCACACATGACAACAACCACTTTGGCTAAATGACCAGACATTCCTATGAATAGAAAATTAGGATATTTTCTCACTCATTTTCCATCATCCAAATTAGGGTTTTGGATGGATTAGGAGGATACATAGTATCTACCCCATGTCTTTTCTTTTCTAGAAACTTCTCCTAAAACCCATTAGAATTTTCCTAAAAATGGTTTACATCAAATTATGTGCCACCAACTCATCAACCTTATCTTCCTCCTAGTTTATAAGTTTTAAGAAAACCAACTTGTCGGTTTAGATTGGACAAATCTTTGATCTTTAACATAATGCAACAGCTCGACATTATCAATCTTCTAAAGCTTAGCACATACTACATTTCTCAACATCAACTGCAAAATCACTTGGCATCAACTAAAATTTAGCCAGAATCAACTATTTTGCTTAGCATCCACTAGATTTTTCTTTCACTCGGCTCCAACTAACTTTTTATTTGACTTGCACTGATTATTCTTGGCACCCACTGTACGCTGAGTCAAGCTTGGCAGACCAACTTTGTTTAACTTATTCTTCTAAATTTTTTAAGTGTAGCTAGCATTTTTTAACCTTAAATCGATCATCAATACATCATGTAATCACTATCTTAGTTGATCCTTGTACTTCATTACATAATCATATTAACTCAACGTTTCCTCTAAGTGTTGTTGTTACCTCTTATTGATAAAATCCTCTTCATTAATCAACTAAGTGATAGTACTTAATATTTTAACTAGTTGTCTTACTATAAAATATCAGGTTTGACATTAATGACAAAATAATGATTGAAACACATACTCTTTTTCAACAAGCTCCCTCTTAACAATCTATCTTAATAATGATCTTTTCAATTAGATTTCAACAATCTCCCTCTCTGGCATTGATGGCAAACCAAACTGATCAACCAATTCAATCAAATGATGAACATCTTGTTCAACCAAAAACCATTATGACTAAGTTAAAATAACAAGGAAATACCAAAAAGAAAACTTGTATTGAAATTTCTTCCTTTATCAGCAACTTCCATTATCTAATTAGGTTACAAAACTTTTTCTTATGACTCTCTATGTTATTTCTTGTATCTCCCTCTTACTAGGTAGATTAGGATTTGTCCCACTAATATCAGTCTTGTGTAGCTTCTTTGATAACAATCTCTTTCATTTTATAAGGAATATCTCCCTGTGTGATTACACTTTCTTTCTTTGATGTATTTTCTCTCTTTTTGATTAGCAAATATCTCCTTCTGATAATGATTAGTTTAATGTGCTTTCTCCCTATTTGTTTTGGCAACTCATGATCAATAAATCTCTTCCTCTTTGATAACATTTCCAAAGACATACACCTAAAAAATCTCATCTTAAAGTATGTGGATATAAGCTTTTGTAGTTTCTTCAATTTCTCCCTCTATTGCCTTGCTTGTGACTGATTTGAAGTTTTTAGTTTTGTGATTACTTTAGGAAACTCCTAAAGTAAGATCCTCTACATTAATTTGTATTATATGGACATCAACTTGTTTGATGTAGGGCACTCCTATTACTTAAATATCATTTGATAATGGTATCACACCTAGTTTCCCTCTTAGATACTCATGAGCATCTATAGGTAATGGTTTTGTGACAATATTAGAAATTTGTTCCTTTGAGTTAACATATTCCATCTTCACCTCTTTATCTTGAACTAACTCTCTCACATAATAATGTTTGATTGCAACGTGCTTTGTCTTTGTGTGCATCACTAGATTCTCTGATATATTGATAACACTTGTATTATCACAATAAAGTACACTGGTTCTATGATTTCTTCCTTCATTCATTTGAGTAGTTGTTTGATCCATATAATATTTATGTAGTTTATAGAAACAACAACATATTCTACTTTAGTAGTAGATTGGGAAGTACAACTCTATTTCTTGCTAGTTTATGTAACTAGTCTTTTGCCTAGGAAAAATGCTCCTCCACTAGTGCTCTTTCTGTCATCAATGTTTCCAACCCAATCAACATCAATGTAGGCTCTTAATTAAAACTTTTCATTTGTCTTGTAGTATAGACCAAACACTTCTATTCCTTTAAGATATCTCATTATTCTCTTCACAACCATTAAATGATTCTCCCTACGATTAGTAGAGAATCTTGCAACTATCCCTATAGACAATGCAATATCAGGTTTGCTATGTACTACATATTGCAATTTTCCAATCATAGACCTGTATAATGTTTGATTCACCCCAGCTGAATCATCATTCTTTGAAGACTTCTGTCCTATCACCATAGGTGTACTTATTGGTTTTGAATCCTCTAATCCAAAAGTCTTCAATATTTCTTTGACATATTTTGATTGAGTGATATATATACCATACTTCATCTGGTATACTTACAATCCCATAAAAAAATTGATCTCTCCAAACATTGAAATTTCAAATTCTTACTTTATCTAATTTACAAAATCCTTACATAAAGCATCTTGTCCTCCAAATATGATATCATCAATAAATATTTCAGATATTAAAATACCTTTTCCTTTTTCTATCTTTATGTATAGATTGCTATTATCATTAGACCTTTCAAATCAAATCTTCACAAGATAAGTATGAAGTCTCTCATACCATGATTTTGGTGCTTGCTTCAATCCATATAGGACTTTATGTAGTCTACATACCATTTTCTTATTGTTATCATCAGTAAATCCTTCTAGCTATTCTATGTAAACTTCCTCTTTTAGTATACCATTTAGAAATGCAAATTTAACATCCATCTGATAAACTTTGAAGCCTTTGTATGTAGCATAAGCAAGTATAATTCTTACTCCTTCCAGTCTAGAAACAAGAGCAAATGTCTCTCCATAGTCAATTCCTTCTTCTTGTGCATATCCCTTGCAAACTAATCTTTCTTTATTTCTTGTGACTTCACTATTTTCATCTAGCTTGTTTCTGAATACCCATTTGGTGCCAATCACATTCTTGTCTTTTGGTCTAGGAACTAGACTCCATGTTTTATTCTTCTCTATCTATTCAATCTCTTTTTTCATAGCTTTGTACTAGTCCACATCTTCTAATGCATCTTTCATTGTTTTAGGTTCCTTCATGCTTAGCAAACATGATTCACTTCTCAATATATTTCTTGTCATTGTCCTAGCATTTTTATGTCCAATGATTTGATTAGCAGGATGATGTCTTTTGACATATTTAACAATCTTGGTTCAACTCTTAATTCTTCATCCTATCTTTTAAAATTATTGTGTACATCTCTATCAGGTATCTCAACATCTTTCTTAGGTGTACTAATTTCAAAATCAGAATGTGCAGCCATTTCATTCTATAACTTAGCATCTGAATATAGCTTGGTTCCTTAATGCAACTTGGCATTTAAAGGATGTGACTCAGTAGAAACAAATACTTTCTATTGATTTCTAACTTGATTTGCAACATCTTCTTCAGCAGAAATTCCTTCATAAAAGTATACAAATAATTTGTATTCTTCTAGTTCTTTCATAGGTTTTGCCTTATGTACTTCTATGAATTCATCAAAATTCACATTTACACTTTCCATAATTTTGTTACTATTAGTATTTAAATAGTTATAAGCTTTATTTCTTGTGGAGTATCTAATGAATATACCTTCTTCACTTTTTGCATTATGCTTTCCTTTCCTAAAATCTTTTAGAATGTAACACTTACTTCCAAATAACTTAAATTATTTTACATTGGGTGGATATCCATACAATAGTTCAAAAGGTGTTGAATGAGTACCTTTCTTGATTTGCACATGGTTCAAGGTATATATAGGAGTACTTACAGCTTCTCTCTAGTATTTTAGAGCAACATTCTTCTCCATCATAAGTGTTCTACCAGAGTCTATTATGGACCTTTTTCTCCTTTCAACAATCCCATTTTGTGGAGGGATCCTAGGGCTAGATGTCTGTCTTTTGATTCCTTTATCATTAAAAAACATCTCAAACTCATTTGATGTATCTGATCTCAAGCATTTCAGACTTTTCCCTATTTCTTTCTCAACTCTTGCCAAGTACCACTTAAACATTTGAAAAACATCATATTTTTGTTTCAAAAACATAACTGTCATCATTCTAGAATAATCATCAAAAAATAGCATTATATAATTATCTCCTCTATAGCTTTACACTTCAGTTGGTCCACACAAGTCAGTATGAACAATCTGTAGTATTTCTTTAGAGGTATAATTTTTCCTCTTAAAGCTTGATTTTGTCATTTTTCCTAATTGACTATCACTAGATACATATTTTATCTTTATTTCTTCTTCTACTTCACCTTGTCAGAGTGCTTCAATAACAACTTGGCATGATCAACATTAGGGCTCCAACTAGATTAACATGTTCCACTGTGATTGTAAATTGTACATGATCTCGAAGTCCTCTAAGGTGTAGCTTCATCAAAATTTTCCATGAAAGAAATTTATCTTTGTTGAGCTTGGGTACCTCTCTTTTAAACATCTCAATCTTTGTGCTTCTAGTACCTTAAAACTAGTCCACTTAAGCAGATGGTTTCGATACCAATTGTTGGAATACTTTAGGAAAAATGAGAGGGGGGGCGGGGTGGGGGGTGGATGGGGGGAATTAGTTATCCAAGGTCTAGATATATAAATAAAACATTTCACAACTTAGTGAATCCATAAAATATTTATACTCATGCATGCATCCATTAGGTTATTACTAAAACTTGTATGCTACTTTCAATTCAACTTGTAGAAATGTAAAGCATGAAACACAACACATTCATCAACACACTTGACACAAGGATTTACGTGGAAACCCAATTTGGAAGAAAACCATCAGTAACATGCTACTCCTTTTCACTCTTCTAAAGTGATGCCCTATGAAAAACCAATGCTATTAAAGGTTACAATACACATTGCTAAATGTGACCTTGTTAAGGGATTTTAATCACCCTATTAGAAGTGTGCCTTGTTAGAGGACTTTAGGACATTCACTTAGAATACCACCGGGTAAAAGGATTTTCAAATGACTATTAGGTCAACCTTAATCCAAAGGATTTACCCTAGACTAACACAATTGTTAGAGAGTAATAGTAGAGCTTTGATCTGATACAGCTTACAACTTCTCTTGTAGATTAAAAATCTCTATTCAATCATCAATTCTTCTTGGCCTTCATACATTGGAGCTCTAATAGCATGTTCACCATTCAAGCATTCATCTCCTTAAGCCTTCTTTCTTCGCATACCATTTCAAACTCTTCTCTTGGGTTATTTGATGAAGCAAAACCCTTAATTCCTTCTCCTCCTTAGGTTCTCACACATGACAACAACCACTTTTGCTTCATGACTAAACATTCTTATAAATAGGAAATTAGGATTTTTTTCCCACTCATTTTCCATCGTCCAAATTATGATTTTGGATGGATTAGGTAGGATACAATGTATCTACACCATATCTTTCCTTTTCTAGAAAATTCTCCTAGAATCCATTAGAATTTTCCTTAAAATGGTTGACATCAAAATCTATTCCAGCAGCTCATAAACCTTATCTTCCTCCTAGTTTACAAGTTTCAAGAAAACAAACTTGTCGGCTTAGATTTGGTGAATCTTTGATCTTTAACATAATGCAACAACTCAACATTATCAATCTTCTAATACTTAGCACATACTACATTTCCCAGCATCAACTAAACTTTACTTGACATCAACTATTTTTCTTAGCATCTACTAGGGTTTACTTTCACTTAGCTCCAATTGACTTTCTTCTTGGGTTGCACTGACTTTTCTCAACACCTACTATCCACTCTGTTAATCTCGGTTGACAAAATTTTTTTAACTTGTTCTTCTAAACATTTTAACTATAGCCAATATTTTGTAACCTTAAGTAGATCATCAATACATCATGTAATCACTCTCTTAACTCATCCATGTACTTCATTACATAATCATAACTCAACCTTTCCTCTAGGTGTTGTTGTTACCTCTTATTGATCAAATCCTCTTCATTAATCAACTAAGTGATGGTACTTGAATCTTATAAGTAGTTGTCTTATCAGAAAATAGTAGGTTTGAGATCAATGACAAAGCAATAATTGAAACACATAGTCTTCTTGAACAATCTCCCTCATAATAATCTTTCTTAAAAAAGATATTTTCAATCAGATTTCAACAATACTTACATGATTAGATTGTATAACCACCATGTGGTCAATTATCCTAATGCTACCACTAGATGGAACACAATGATGAATATCTAAAGGAATCTATTTCAAACTATGGTAGAAAAGAAGAAAAGAAATCTAAGGAGATATGAAGGGAAGACAATAATATGCAAAAAAAAGGTTGATTGATGTTGAATTTACTCTACAAGATTAGCCAAGTAATTAGCATGCACAAATTTTATTGGCAAATACTAGAGATTCCTTGAGAAGGGTTCAATAGATTGGAATCCAAGGTTCTAAAACTAAGGCTCAACTCAATTAGCTAGACCAAGGGGATAAAGGTTCAAGATATTTTTTCCAAATACTAAAAACTAAGGAAGAAAGAGATAAGATTGAGATTATCGGGGATGAGGATAAGGTAATTCAGGACAAAAATGAAGTCCTTCAAACATTTTCAAACAATTACATGATCTTATTTACCTCAAAAAATAATGGACATATTATGGAAAAGGAAAGAAGAAGAATCAAGAAGTTGATACCTGAAAAAGTGATAACAAGTGATAGTTGTGACTTGAGAAACGCATCTCCAAGGAAGAGATTGTGCATGCCATAAGTTAGATGAGAAATGAGAAGGCTCGAAGCCTAGATGATATATCTATGAAGTTCTATAAAATTCATGTTGAATGGATATGGGAGGACTTGTGGTTAATATATAATGAGGCAATAAAATGTGGATCATTGCGGTCTAAGTTAAATGCACAACTTATCAAGCTAATTCCTAAAGATGGAGATAGGATACTTATCAAGAATTGGAGATCTATCTATTGGCATTAAGTCATGTTTGTTATTAGTGACAACACTTATTCATATTTTGTATGATTACCAAGCTCTTCATTTAGTCTCCAATGTTCATCAAGCAATTCAGTGGTACCAAGATTCACAGTTTACACCAAGCATTCTAGTGGTTACCAAGTGAATATAGGTAGTGCAAAGTCTAGTAGTTTAGAGTAAGCAGTTTATTTCTTACCGAGTTGTTCAGTGGTTACCAAGCTTTGTAGTGTCTACTGAGTCATTAGTTCTTGTGATGTGAAGTTAGTGTTAATGGAGTGATGGGATGAGTAATGTTTACCAAGTGCAGGAAAGGTAAACATAGAATTTAGTTTCTATTGAGTGACACAGTATCTATTGAGTCTCTAGTATACATTGAGTGATTAGTATGGACCCATTCTCTACTTGTACCAAATGTATGATGATGTTGAGTAATGCAGTATACATCGAGTATCAAAAATTCACCAAGTTAGCTATTAGAACCAAAGTTTCTACATTTGGGCTGACTCAGTAATATTGGTGTTATCTTGTCAATTAGCTGACCTTGTAATTATGAGAATTGGTTGGTATATATGTAAAGTATTGTATCATACTCAATTGCAAAAGTGTAATGTTTTGATGCATGAGAATGCGAATGTGAATTAGCAGCAGAGCAAAGTGTATAGCAAGGTCAAATCAAGAGTAGTCAAGTTACATGAATCAAAAAGAGGTGATCAAAATTTCAAGGATCTTAATCTGTGATTTAGTTGTAAGTAAGATCTACTATTTCATCCTAACAAATGAATCAACTTCAAATCCTTTAACAAGGTAGACTTAACAATCTTTTCTTAAATCTCTTTACTGAGTGCATACTTCACTGTACATTTGTACAACCTCTAACAAGGTGGACCTAGTAGTCCTAATTTCTCCGAATAGGGTAGATAATCAAAAGTGAGCATTGTAAGCCTTAATAGGCCAACTTTATACTATAATATTGGAATTTTTGGGGTATCATCCCCACCCCAATTTTACTTTCTATTTGGAAGGTTTCTAGGTCACCAAATATTGTGTTCAAAGCATTTTGTGCTTTAAGTTTCTCATGCATGTAGTAGATTAGATCAATTAATGATAAATGGATTATGTGGTTAAATGTTGAATTTGCTAAAAGTTTTGAGGTTACTGATTCACCCCTCCCCTCTTAGTAACCTAGCTACTCTTGATTATTTCCAACAATTGGTATCAAAGCCTAGTTGTGGTTCTCAAGATAAAGTTTGACGGCTTGAGAAAAGTTCAAGGACAATGGATATATTTAAACTTGACAAAGCTATTGACAAAACATGACAAAGCTATTGAAAATGAAAAGCTAGATCTAGAAATGTCCATAACTCAACTCAAGGAAGCAAAAGAGCATCTTTCCCAATCCCTAAAAAGGAGGAAGGAACTTGAAAAATAGATGAATGACCACTAGTATGTTGAAGAGAAGATTAAAGGCTTTTTCCCCTCAAATAGTTCAGATGAAGCAAATGAGGTAATCGAAGAACTCCTAGAAAAGAATGGCTCCCTACAAGAGGTAAGGAAATTGAAGAGAGAACAAGAAATCCAGTCAATAAGATTGTGTAAAATCTCATAACAAAGAAATAAGGGAAAAGAAGACTTGGAGGCAAGGAACAATGAAACTCAAAATCAATCCCTTCAGCAAGAAAGTCTTATCAATCAGCTCTCCAATGCAAATAAGGAAATCATGAGTTTGAGATCTAAAAATGAAATGTTAAGGAATAATCAATGAAAGGTTGAAAGTTGATCTAAATTTGGAGAAGCAACTCAATGAAAGAATAATGAAATCCCAAGTAGACATGGATCAATTGAATCAGCAAAATGAATAGAATCTTTATAGGAAAAAGGGAAAAGTAGGACTTGGATACAAAGAAGAAGGTGAATCCTTCAAACAAGGTGCTCAAAGGAATCAAAGACCTACTTGCAATTACTGTGGTAAGATAGGTCATACATCAAACAAATTTTGGAGTAATGGGAAGCCAAAATTCAATGGAAAATGTTACAATTGCAGTCTACATGGTCATAAAGCTAAAAAATGCAAAGAAAAACCAAAATTTGAAGGCAAATGTCACAAATGCAAGAGATAAGGTCACAAGGCATTTGAATGTAGATCTAAACCATGCAATCCAACTGAACAATTTGTAAAGCCAATATTTGGTTGGGACTATAATACTTGGTGTAGATGTCATTACTGTAGAGAATATGGACACATTGGCATAAACTATGCTAGGCATCACTTGAGAAGAAAGGATACTACAATAAGATGTTAAACATGTACTGAACTTGGTCATATAGCTAAGAAATGCATGAATATAGGTAGAGTTGAAAATCAAAAGAAATAAAAATTTGATAACATCAGGAAGAAGATGAGACAACAGTGGATTCCCAAATCTACTGAGCAAGTTAGTTCAAGTGATGATGGTCTAGTCACTCAAGAAGTGGGTGATTCCATTGTTTCAAATTAAGCCCTTAAGGAAGAACTGGAACTATATTTTCAAGGTCACATTTTAAATAGTTCTAATTGAAAGGAAACAAAAAATCCAAATTAGTATTCTAGATACAGAGGGATCATTAAAGTTTAGCATCAGTATTCACCGAGCAAGGTTAGGTTATATTGAGCAAGGTTGGGAGTAACAAAGTTTTGTTTAGTTGTTGAGTTACAAGATTCTACTGAGCAATCTGTGCAAATAGTGGATGACAAACTATCACACACTATGTCATTATGGCTCTATCATACCAAGCATTAATATGAAATTTTTATCAAAATGTAGGAATTCAACTTCATTTCCATCATGAATTCTATATATTCAGAGGAGAGCAATTTGTAGAGCATTCTAGTGATCTTGAGCATAATTTGTAGCGAAGTTTTTTGAAGAATTTTCTCAGTCTACTGAGTGATCATGGCATCTAGCAGCAATAGCAGAAAGGCAAAGAAAGGATCAGAGATGTTTGTGTGAGGCATTGAATGGAAAGCTTGGAATTTCAAATTGTTACCAACGATTGTAGAAACCCTCAAACCAAATGGAGCTCAATTGTAGATTCCACCAAAGGCACTTCTTATCAATGATATTCAAAATCATTTCAAATGTGTTGTATAAGAGATAGGAACCCTAGAAATGAATAGTGCCCTAGGTGAACTCTGTGTGGATGGAACTCTTAAGCCTGAGCATAAACACTTAGAGGAGAAAGGCTTAACCCATATTCGTCACTTGCCACAAAGCTTTTAGATCAAATGGATTTGGTATATCTTAAGCTAAGTCCATAATGGTCAATTGTGGTTACAAAAACTAATTTTGATTACAAAGAAAATGATTCATCATATTACTAGTCTCCCTATGCTTAACAAGGTTAAAGTCACCAAAACCCTAGGTCAGGATGAGCTTTAGAAGAAAAGCCTAGCTGAGTGGGATGGTAGAGAATTGAAAATTAGTAATGTATCTGATATGGAACTCAAATTTGCCATTCATATCATTGCTTATAATATTTATAGCTCTAGTCAACTAAATAGTGTACCATGCGAAGCAGTTGACCTAGCATATAAGGTTGTTAAGAAGAATTTGGAATATGACCTAGCAGACTTAATGTTGAAGCAACTAAATAAAAATATGGAAAGCATTAGAACCTAAAAGAATAATCTATGCAAATTTGGTTCTCTATTGCCTTGTTTTTTCTTTTATGTTCAAAAGTTTTTCCCCTCTAAAGGCATAGTGGTATGGAAAAAGGAAACACTTGTTTTGTATTAGATAAATGAGTGTATTTTAGAAATGGGTGAATGTTTTGATAGAATCATGGACAATTATTTTGAAGCATTCAAGGAAAAGATGAATAATAAATTCTAGATTTCATAGAAAATGGTTGAAGCCTATAAGGATGATGTATGTCTTATGGTTGATTGTGACAGAGTTTACATCTAGGTAGTAAGGCCTAGAATAGTATGTGTCAAACCTCATACTTATGAGGTTAATATTGATGAAACAAAGGAAATAATTGAAGCCTTGGTTAATGAGCCTATAGATCCAAAGAAACGTCCCTTTGGAACTTATGAAGAAGCCAATTCCAAAATAGAACTTAAAATCAAGCTTCCACAAGCAGTGAATAAAGGTAAGAGGAGGATATCCAAACTAAAAACAAAAAATGCCCCTCTTATGATTATCAAGGACAAAGGTGAAGATGAAGAAGAAGAATAAAAAAAGAAAGAAGAGCCTATAAGAAAGAAAGTCAAGATGATTATCACCAAGCCACTCAAGCCCAACACAGCTATATTCACCATGAGATCTAAGAAGAAAGGAGGAAATAATGTTGTGTTTAGTAAGCCCCCTCTCACCTTCTAGGAAAGATTGAAGCAATTGGAAGAAGGTTCTGGTATTACATATTTCAAAGCATTAAAATATGAAACTAGAACAGATGGAGAGAAGATGCAGATTGAGGAGTTGGTGCTAACAAAGATGGGAAAACGAAAATATTTCCCTGATGAAATTGCACCTCAAATTTCTAATGAGCTATTAGAAAGGTTAAAGCCAAGATGGGAATCATCCATGCAAATAGCCAAGAACGTATATGAACAATCTTTGAGACAATTATTATCAAGCATTTCCAATGGTAAGGTAAAAGAAGCCATGAAGAAAAATGAAGATAAGATGACCATCAAATTTCATACTTGTTTAATTTTGATAAAAGATATTGAGCATGTACTCAAGGATGCTACATCCATGTGGAAAAATGTTTATCATCTATACAAACCAAGTGAGAATCTAGCAGAAATCAAAGATGATGATTATGATAGTGACAAGGATGAAGATAATGAAGAAGACAATACTCCTTGTGTCACCATTGATGCTGAAGAATATCAAGATTTGATGAAGGATGGTGAAGAGAAAGAGGAAGAAGTTGAAGAGGAAGATAGGAAAGAAGAAGAAGAAGAAGAAGAAAGTGATCTAGTTAAGATAGCAGCATGTCACTATAAATAAGTTTTGGCTAATAAGTGCTTTTGTCACTAATGCCAAAGGGGGAGATTTTTGGCATTAAGTCATGTTTGTTATTATGACAACACTTATTCAGATTTTGTATGATTATTGAGCTCTTCATTCAGTCTCCAGTGTTCATTGAGCAATTTAGTGGTTACAAAGTTTCACAGTTCACACCAAGCATTCCAGTGGTTACCAAGTGAATGCAGTGTAAAGTCCAGCAATTCAGACTGAGTAGTTCAGTTCTTACTGAGTAGTTTAGTGGTTACCAAGCTTCATAGCATCTACTGAGTCATTAGTTCTTGTGATGTGAAGTTAGTGTTAACTAAGTGATGGGATGAGTAATTTTTACAAAGTGTAGGCAAGGTAAACATGTAATTCAATTTCTACCGAGTGACACAGTATCTTCAGAGTCTCTAGTGTACACCAAGTTCAAAGCTATGTTGAGTGATTAGTATCAACCGATCCTCTACTTCTATTGAATGCATGATGATGCCATTTAATATAGTGGACGTTGATTATCATAAATTCACCAAGTCAACTTTCAAAACTCGAGTTTCTAAATTTGGGCCGACTCAGTAATATTGGTGTTATCTTATGAATTAGTCAACCTTGTAATTATGAGAATTGGGTTGGTATATATGTAAAGTATTGTATCATACTCAATTGCAAGAGTGTAATGTTTTGATTCATGAGAATCCAAATGTGAATTAGTAGTAGACAAAAGTTTATAGCAAGGTCAAATTAGGAGTAGTCAAGTTACATCTATCGCAAAGACGTGATCAACATTTCAAGGATCTTAATCAAAAAATTCAGTTGTAAGTTAGATCTACCGTTTCATCCTAACAGGTGAATTAGCTTGAAATCCTTTAATAGGATAGACTTAATAGTCTTTTCTTAAATCTCTTTACCAAGTGCATACTTCATTGCATGTTTGTAAAACCTCTATCAAGATGGACCTAGTAATCCTAATTGCTCCTAACAGGGTAGATCATCAAAAGTGATCATTGTAAGCCTTAATAGGCCAACTTTATACTACAATATTGAAGTTTTGTGGGTATCATCCCCAAACCAATTTTACTTTCTATTTGGAAGGATTTTGGGTCACCAAAAATTGTGTTCAAAGTGTTTTGTGCTTTAAGTTTATCATGCATGTAGTAGATTAGATCAATTGACGATAAATGGATTATGTTCTTAAATGTTGAATTTCTCAAAAGTTTTGAGGTTGTTGATTCACCCCTCCCCTCTTAGTAGCCTAGCTATTCTTGATTATTTCCAACATTATCACCCTACTTAATGTCTTGGATATGATATTGGCTAAAATTATTGCCCTAAGACTCAAGGATGTCCTCCCAAAAATCATAAACTTTACAAAAATAGGCCTTGTTAAAGGTAGGTACATACTTGAAAACCTAATAACATGTTGGGAAGCTATGGAGTGGGCCAAAAAGTGAGATCAACAGGCAACCATGTTTCTTATCTATTATGAGAAAGCCTATGATAGAGTAGAATGGAGATTCATCTAATTAATACTTGAATGTCTAGGATTTTTAGAAATTATTACTAAAATGGTGCTAGTCCTAATGGTTGATGCATCAAAAATGATTGAAATTAATGGGTTA
>CM053785.1:113223826-113316326 GCA_028749045.1 Cupressus sempervirens | reverse complement strand
CGTGATTAACCACTTCCTGCCATTACTTATTTAGTTTAGAATATTGTGTATGTACATGCATGGATTTTATGTAGATTGCAAGTACTAGGTATCAACTTTCCTGAATTGCCAGGATGAGCATACCCTATGACCATATCTCAATGGTAAGAGAGGGGAGATAACTCTTGAGTCTAAATCCTATACTTAAACCATTTGTCCTAAAAGGAAGGGAAAGAATTTGAGTTGTCTACTTTTTGAATTTGTCAAGTGATATGAATTTGTGATTTTAGCCCTAGAATTTGATATTGTCCTTTGTCTTCAGTTGAGTTGTCATTTTTGGTTTTGTGGGTATGTGATGATTTTCTGTCATAACTAAATCAAATCAAAGGATAATTTCATCATTAAATGTGATGGAAATTTTATAAAGAAATTCAATATTTAATTATATTTAATTAATTAAGAAATTAATTAAATAAAAGAATCAAATTTAAAGATTTTATCAAAGATTTTCTTTTTGGCATATTTATATTTATTTAATTTAATACAATATCTAGCCCGTGGCTATCTAAACTCACAGGGTGATCCTATTTCACCTAGCCTTTTTTTTGTGAATATGTAAGTCTTTTGTATATAATATAAGGAAGGGACTACTCTTAAAAAATAGATTATTTAAGTGTTTTATTTTAATAATAAACTCTAAATAATATTATTAGATAAATTAATAAATATATTATTAAAGCGTCTCATGATTTAATTAGAGACAGAAAATATAATTTAATAAAGTTTATTTTAACTAAATTGTATAAAGCTTATGCATGGAATTAAAATATAATAAATTAATTAAAGAGAGAAAGTAAATTTATTTAATGAAGATATTTTATATTGGAAAAAATTTGCATGAAAATGTAAAAAAGTAATAAAATATTAAAAGATATTGATCAACGAGTTCCCTCTCATGATTGTACAATTAGAGCCGTGAATTTAGGGAAGAACTTTTATCAGAGATCTAGAGCATTTTTTACAAATTGGGTTTTGGAGGAGCAATTTGGAAGAAGAAGGTTTTCAGAAAAAAGGGATTGTTTTGTGTGCTCCATGTAATTGTCATTTTAGCATCAGATCTAGGTAGGATCTAATGGTTTATTTGTATAGTGATTTTCATTCTTTAGACTTTTATTTTCTTTGTGTATGTTGTGTATTCTGGTTTTAGAATGTTATTTGAGCTAAAACCCTTGTATGCTAGTTTATTGCTCTTTGATTGAGAAATATCTATTTATGTTGTTAAAAACTCTCATATTGAAATTATTGCTCTTTGTTTCTTAACAATATCTATAAATGGATCTAATTTGGAACCCTTGTTGGAGTGACTAAAATTAGAACAAGGGTTTGGGAAAGGAAAATGAAATTTAATATACAATATCTGATTGGTTAATTGTGTTTCTATTGCAATTTACAAGTGGGAAGTATACTTCTAAGAGGGGCAGGGTGAATTAGAAGTACAAAGCTTAACCAATAAAACTTTTTAGCTTAAATCAATACATGCATGAAACATATCTAAAAAACATGAAAGTAAAAGCATGCATCAAAATAGTTGATACCAGATTTGATCACCCAAAAACCCTCCAAAATAAGAAGGTAAAATTGGGGTGGGGATGAGACCCACAACTTATCACTGTAGCAATAGTGTAACTTGTTAAGGTTACAAAGTTTGACCATCAACAATGGTCTGCCATGTGAAAGGCCCACCTTATTAAAGGCTCTAATATCCTGTTAAGACTGTACCTATCTAAAGGATTTAGAAAACATTCACTTGGAATGTCACCATGTTAAAGGGTTTATAAAATGGCTATTAAAACAACCTAATTCCATTGGATTTTCATTCTGCCAATACAATTGTTAGAGAGTGTAGTAGAATGTGTTGACCTGATCACTTACAATCTTCAATTGTTGATTTTAGATCACTATTCAATCCAAATTAATCTTTTTTCTGATCGGATGTGATGCTATTGTAATGTTGATATTCTATTCTTCTAACTGATCTTGTAATTCCTCTATTGTACTAAGTCACGTTTAATGTACTCTTAACACTTCACCCCTTTTCTCCTTCTATTCTTCGCTTACATGCACTCTATTCTCCTCTATTTAATTATGGGGCTTTGATCTCTTTAAAAGGTTTTTGTGACTCAGGGTTAGGTATGATGTAAGGAAACTTGGCAATAAAATATATAACCATTTCCACATAACCCATAATAGATCTAAAATAAACACAGAATTAAAATCCACATGCAAGAGAATAGACAACATACTCACAAAATTGTGACACAAGATATACCCTAGGAAACCCTCATTGAGGGAAAAAACCCAGCCTCCAAAAGCATCCATCACCATACATTATTTCGCAAAATTACCATTTCAATACAACCATAGAAGCCTTCATGGCCATAGCCACAACCGAGAAAACTATGTAAACAAGCATGAATCCACACATCCCATACCATGCTTCCAACCTTCACAACTGCTCTGTAACACCTCACTCTACCATAAACAAAACAAAACTTGAAACAAAGAACAAGAACAAAGAATGCAATAATTTTTTTTTTAAATCATCTCAACACAAGTTCCAATACAAGGATTGAATCACTCTTATACAGAAAAATTCCCAATGAAAGAGAATATCGTCCAAATACATTTTCATTACAATAAGAATACATAAAGAGTTCAATACGATCATGAAATGCAATTTCTTCTCTAGACATCTATGTCCAACATAGGAACCCTAAATGCTGATTCAAGTAGTAACTTCAACGGACGTCTTTAGCTACTGGTCAAATAACTTGTTACACCTAAGAAACACACATAGCAATGCAAAAAAACAAACAATTCTAGATACAAGCCCAATATGAATTTGTGGCATCTAAATCCAAGGGTAGTCCAAAGTGCAAATCTCCCACAAACCTGAGAATATCAAAGAAAGAATTGCCTTGTTGTTAATTCAAAGTTATCAAAAGAATTAGCTCAATATTCTCTGATATAATGCTTAATATTTTGAAGTTTAGAGGCATGCTATTTAATCAGCACATTTATTATTTGGATGCACATACACACAACTTAAAAATTGCAAATGTGAACTTACTTCAAGCATTGTTGGCCATCAAAGCCACCAAGAGCATACAAAGCTCCACTCAATACTGCTCCTGCTAAAGCAAATTGCAGCCAAAGTAGACTAGACAAACAAAACAGAAAACATCTATATTAGCAATAAGTACAAATAGATTTAGTAAACAAGAAAAAATTACAATCAAGGGAAAAAAAAATTAAAGTATACCATGACAAAATTATAGGAACCTTGCTCTTCTATTTGACTGAAAGGGGTTAAATGTTTTCTCAAAAAATCAAATTCAAGAAAGACAAAGGCGATATGCTTATTCAAAAGATTCTCTAAAGAATATAATTAATTTGATTACAACTTCTAGTTTTTATAATGTAAATTTAAAATCAACTTATGATTATTTATGCACTAGTTATGTTTCTACATTCTATTTAAACCTTAAAGTAAAAAATAATCTCCTCTAGTAACTCAAAAAATTGGGTCACACATGCATGTGTACATGTATGTTCTACAAATTTTGTAGCTAGAATAGATGTTTCTTTACTTGTAACATGAATTCAAATAAGATCAATTATTCATAAACCTAAGATTCCAAACTCTCAACACTAGTAAATTACTAAACATTTTAGAATACTTATCTCTAGAAATAAGTAATCAAGAAATAATATTGTTAAAGATATTGAGAAAAAATGTTATACTTGATAAAAATATATTGTACAATATTGTGTATAAACATTACATATCCTAATTTAATATGATTTTTAAGAACATTACCTTTGGTTGGTAATTAGTGGCTAGTACAAGGTCCAAAGAAAAAATCATGAATGCAGTCAAGAAGGAAAAAGAAACCCACCGAAGGACCAAGTAAGATACCAAATGTTATACCATTAAAATTATCTACATGATGAATCTAAAGTGACATCAACAAAAAAAAATTATATTTCTTTTCTACCCAAATATATACATTTTGACTTATGAATAAACTAAAGATTTTAAAATAACATGCACAAAATTAAACCGGCTATGAGAAGAGGGTTTATAACACAAACTTGATGTGCCACTATTAGTTTTCAAAGGTATGGAATATCACCAAGTGGTCCAATAGGAAAATGTCTATCAATAAGGCCATCGTGGACTGGTATATACACAACCCCACTAATGGTGATTCCTTTGCCCTAGAAAAATCTTTTAGACCCATTAAATCCCTTCAGATGTAAATGTAAGAATTAAGTAAATTTTCAACAATTTCTTGTTCATCATTTATCTAGATGATGGAATATATAGTGACCTAAATCATTATTGCACCATTTTCCAAGATTGAATTCATAAAAATATAGAAAACAAGGTAAGGGGCAGTCCATATAGCACCAAAACAAAGACTTGGCACAAGGCCTTTGTAGTAGAGTCCATATGTTAGTAAGACATTGGTAGGGATGGAATTGAGGATGGTAAATATATCATTCATTTTAAAAGGTCCATCTCTAGGCCTGTGATGAGAATACAAAACCAAGTAAATTTTTGATTAGAACAGAGTAAGTAAACCTTTTTTTTTTTGTTATAGTGGAATTTTAGGGTTGAAGATCATTTCTTCATCCACTTTAGCTCAAACTAAAATTGCATTAATTTCATACATGGTGGATATTCCATAGAGCACCATGCCAAAATTTTCAGTGAACCTAGCAAGCCCAATGCTCCATTCCAACATGTATGCACAAAAATTAACTTAGTAGAAATCATGTCAAAGCCAACCACTATCTGTGGGAAGAGATTTTAGGATTCATATTAGATAATCTTGTTGGAAAATGGGGTCATATTTGAATCAAAGGTTAAGTGGTGGAGTTCTCGTATTTGTATTCAATTAAAACTAAGGTATATAGGACTAGGAATGACAAAACTAGTCTTTGTTTGAAGCCTTGAGAGTATTTTGCCTAATTTGCCATATTCAGCCTAGTTGATGGCTAGTGTCCCTAAATTCTTAATTTGACCCAAGTTTGCTAAAAGCCCTACAGAGGGGGTAAGACATTAGAGAAGTGGAGTCCACTTGGAGAGACAGAGGTCAGCATTGGGTAAAGGTTGGTAACCTTGCTTGGCATCTTGCAGTGGGTTGGGTGCTGCTAGGCACTTAAGAAGATTTTTGTGGATTAAGGTTGTAGACTCTACATCAGTTGAGGAAAGATATGAGCACATATTTTGGGTACCTTACAAGTTACACTACCTCAACTTGGTGATGTAAGAAATTGGCATCCAAATAAAGTGGGTGCAAGAAATAGTCTACATTATTCAAGCACATCATTCTTTTCTTTAGGGCATTATGATTTTAGGATATGCATATGATGAATTGATCAGGCTTTAGACCCTTCCAAATAAAAGTGGTTGAAAAAATGACTTATTGGGATGAGAAGATGAGAGGTAGATGGATTTGGATTTTTGCAATTCCTTGGTATGTTAGTTTGAGCTTCACTTGGTTTCAAGAATACTATAATATTCTCTACTTAACAAGGCCAACCACGCGAAGGTGGAAGCTCATCTGGCCTCACCCCCCTCCCCCTAACATCAATCTAAATTACCCATTATCATCTAATTGCATACTTCATTCATTCATTCATCCATTTATGAACTATAACATTCAATCAATACAATCACATAACATTTATTATTATGATATAAAATTCATTAATACACAATACTAATCAAGACTTCATTAACACATAACAATAATCATTAACATAAAATAAAAATCAATATTAGTACACATCATTCATAGATAATTACTTAAAACAAATTTCTCTCATTATCCAACAAGGTTTATCAAAGAGCATTTTTAAAACATCATTTCTTCTTTTTGTTTTTCTTAGCTCTCTTAAGAAAAATACTCATAGGAGCATCCATATCTTCCTCATTGTACTCCTCTTCTAGCACATGTAATGTCAAATTATAATGACTCCTTCTCTTTGGAGGAGCAGGAGGCTACAACACTAAAGGGGGCTCTGTTGCAAGAACAAGTAAACAAGATAAATTGGCATACTCTTTTTCTTTATTTAACTATTACAAGTCTATAATTAAGTACTAGTGCAACATAACATGCATTTTTCTTACCTGATAATGCCATGTCATGTACATTAACATTTTTATTCAATGCCATGTCAACATGTTGAACACTTGGAACATGCTCCACTCCTTCACCATGATGTTCAACATGCTCTGAAATATTCAAAAAAAGGATACATGTCAAATTGCAATTGAAGATGTTAAATTGTATTCATAATTGCATAATTAATTTCCAATAGTAAATTAATACCTCCACCACTATAATGCACATCATGGCCTTCATCATGAGCAGGTTCTATGATAGGATATGAAGGCTACAATAAAATGTTATGCACATTGTTATGCAGTCAATTTAAGTTCAAAACTAACACCAAAAAAGAATCTTCTCAACTATTCAATTTCATTTACTTTTCATCTGACCAATTTACCTATGAGATATCATTTGGTGTAATAGATTCTTGGGCAAGGCTTTCAAATTCTTCACGTAGGTGTGCAACTATGACTTTATAGCCTTCCTTCAAGGAAAATTTTCTATCTTCATTTGTGAGCTCCACATTGAATTTTGTGCCCTACATTTTTTGCTTAATATCATCAGTTTTCCATGTATTGTTTCATTAAACAAATTTTTTTTGCAATATTATATAAAAAATAAATATGAAATTTCATTGCTCCTACTTACATGTCGAGACTGAAGATTCATATAGCCACTAGAGCTGAGTTTTTGTTGGCCAACCTTTTGTAGTCTCACTTTTTTAGCCACGGATGTGTTCTATAGTCTATGAAAAATTTCAAATATCTTAGATTATATATTTATAAATATGACTAATTAGTGCACGATTACAATGTACTTAATACTATCATGACATAGCCTTTTTTGCCCTGTGCTGCTTCATTTACTCTATTTTCACATAGCCTTTTCTCCTTTGCATCTTCTTCATTCCACTCCATTGGTGAAATCATAGGAGGATGGTTGTTCTGATAGCTCTGATAGCTTGTTCACCCTTCAAGCATTCATCTCCTTAAGCCTTCTTACTTAACATGCCATTGTAGACTCTTCTCTTGGGTCACTTAACAAAGAAAAACCCTTAATTCCTTCTCCTCCTTAGGTTCTCACACATTAGGGCTTTGGATGGATTAGTTAGGATACATTGTATCTACCCCATATATTTTCTTTTCTAGAAACTTCTCCTAGAACCCATTATAACTTTCCTAAAAATGGCTTACATCAAATTATGTGCCACCAACTCATCAACCTTATCTTCCTCCTAGTTTACAATTTTTAAGAAAACCAACTTGTCGATTTAGATTCGATGAATCTTTGATCTTTAACATAATGAAACAACTCAACATTATCAATCTTCTAATGCTTAGCACATACTGCATTGCTCAACATCAACTGTAAAATCACTTGGCATCAACTAAACTTTACCCAGCATCAACTATTTTGCTTAGCATCCACTAGATTTTTCTTTCACTCAGCTCCAACTAACTTTTTATTCGGCTCGCACTGACTATTCTTGGTACCCACTGTACGCTCAGTCAAGCTTGGCAGACCAACTTTGTTTAACTTGTTCTTCTAAACTTTTTAAGTGCAGCTAGCATTTTTTAACCTTAAATAGATCATCAATACATCATGTAATCACTATCTTAGTTGATCCTTGTACTTCATTACATAATCATATTAACTCAAGCTTTCCTCTAAGTGTTGTTGTTACCTCTTATTGATAAAATCCTCTTCACTAAAAAACTAAGTGATAGTACTTAATATTTTAAGTAGTTGTCTTACTAGAAAATGGCAGGTTTGACATCAATGACAAAATAATGATTGAAACACATACTCTTTTTCAACAAGCTCCCTCTTAACAATCTATCTTAACAATGATCTTTTCAATTAGATTTCAACAATATCCCTCTCTAGCATTGATGGCAAACCAAACTGATCAACCGAGTCAATCAAATGATGAACATCTTCTTCAACCAAAAACCATTATGACTAAGTTAAAATAACAAGTAAATACCAAAAAGAAAACTTGTATTGAAATTTCTTCCTTTATCAGCAACTTCCATTATCTAATTAGGTTACAAAACTTTTTCTTATGACTCTCTATGTTATTTCTTGTATCTCCCTCTTACTAGGTAGATTCGGATTTATCCCACTAATATCAATCTTGTGTAGCTTCTCTGATAACAATCTCTTTCATTTTATAAGGAATATCTCCCTCTGTGATTACACTTTCTTTCTTTGATTTATTTTCTCTCTTTTTGATTAGCAAATCTCTCCTTCTGATAATGATTAGTTTAATGTGCTTTCTCCCACTTTGTTTTGGAGAATCATGATCAATAAATCTCTTCCTCTTTGATAACAATGCCAAAGACATACACCTAAAAAATTTCATCTTAAAGTATGTGGATGTAAGCTTTTGTAGTTTCTTCAATTTCTCCCTCTGTTACCTTGCTTGTGACTGATTTGAAGTTTTTAGTTTTGTGATTACTTTATGAAACTCCTAAAGTAAGACCCTCTACATTAATTTTTATTATATGGACATCAACTTGTTAGATGTAGGGCACTCCTATTACTTAAATATCATTTGATAAGGGTATCACACCTAGTTTCCCTCTTAGATACGCATGAGCATCTATAGGTAATGGTTTTGTGACAATATTAGAAATTTGTTCCTTTGAGTTAACATATTCCATCTTCACCTCTTTATCTTGAACTAACTCTCTCACATAATAATGTTTGATTGCAATGTACTTTGTCTTTGTGTGCATCACTAGATTCTTTGATATATTGATAGCACTCGTATTATCACAATAAAGTATCACTGGTTCTATGATTTCTTCCTTCATTCATTTGAGTAGTTGTTTGATCCATATAATATTAGTGTAGTTTATAGCAACAACAACATATTCTGCTTTGGTAGTAGATTGGGAAGTACAACTCTATTTCGTGCTAGTTTATGTAACTAGTCTTTTGCCTAGGAAAATGCTCCTCCACTGGTGCTCTTTCTGTCATCAATGTTTCCAACCCAATCAACATCAATGTAGGCTCTTAATTAAAACTTTTCATTCTTCTTGTAGTATAGACCAAACACTTCTATTGCTTTAAGATATCTCATTATTCTCTTCACAACCATTAAATGATTCTCCCTAGGATTAGTAGAGAATCTTGCAACTATCCCTACAGATAATGCAATATCAGGTTTGCTATGTACTACATATTGCAATTTGCCGATCATAGACTTGTATAATGTTTGATTCACCTCAATTGAATCATCATTCTTTGAAGACTTTTGTCTTATCACCATAGGTGTACTTATTGGTTTTGAATCCTCTAATCCAAAAGTCTTCAATATTTCTTTGACATATTTTGACTGAGTGATATATATATATATACCATACTTCATTTGGTATACTTACAATCCCATAAAAAAATTGATCTCTCCAAACATTGAAATTTCAAATTCTTACTTTATCTAATTTACAAAATCCTTACATAAATCATCTTGTCCTCCAAATATGATATCATCAATAAATATTTTAGATATTAAAATACCTTTTCCTTTTTCTATCTTTATGTATAGATTGTTATTATCATTAGACCTTTCAAATCCAATCTTCACAAGATAAGTATGAAGTCTCTCATACCATGCTTTTGGTGCTTGCTTCAATCCATATAGGACTTTATGTAGTCTACATACCATGTTCTTATTGTTATAATCACTAAATCCTTCTAGCTGTTCTATGTAAACTTCCTCTTTTAATATGCCATTTAGAAATGAAAATTTAACATCCATCTGATAAACTTTGAAGCCTTTGTATTTAGCATAATCAAGTAGAATTCTTACTCCTTCCAGTCTAGAAACAAGAGCAAATGTCTCCCCATAGTCAATTCCTTCTTCTTGTGCATATCCCTTGCAAACTAATCTTGATTATCAGGTGTTGAAAAGGTGTTGAATGAGTACCTTTCTTAATTTGTACATGGTTCAAGGTATATATAGGAGTACTTATAGCTTCTCTCTAGTATTTTAGAGCAACATTCTTCTCCATCATAAGTGTTCTACCAGAGTCTATTATGGACCTGTTTCTCCTTTCAACAATCCCATTTTGTGGAGGGATCCTAGGGCTAGATATCTGTCTTTTGATTCATTTATCATTAAAAAACATCTCAAACTCATTTGATGTATTTGATCTTAAGCATTTTAGATTTTTCCCTATTTCTTTCTCAACTCTTGCCAAGTACCACTTAAACATTTGAAAAACATTAGATTTTTGTTTCAAAAACATAACTATCATCATTATAGAATAATCATCCAAAAATAGCATTATATAATTATCTCCTCTATAGCTTTACACTTTAGTTGGTCCACACAAGTCGGTATGAACAATCTCTAGTATTTCTTTAGAGGTATAATCTTTAGTCTTAAAGCTTGATTTGGTCATTTTGCCTAATTGACATTGTTTGCACATTACATTATTAGATTTCTTCAACTTAGGAAAACCTCTAATTTTCTTCATGTTATTGATACTAACCAAGTTATAAAAATTAACATGACATAATCTCTTGTGCCATAGCC
Organism: Cupressus sempervirens; assembly: GCA_028749045.1. NCBI lineage: Eukaryota > Viridiplantae > Streptophyta > Pinopsida > Cupressales > Cupressaceae > Cupressus > Cupressus sempervirens. The sequence goes on along the minus strand of CM053785.1, from coordinate 113,305,616 downwards.
ATACATCATCAAACTTTGCAATGAAACAAGTAGCATCTTGTATATCAAGATAGAATAGATTACTTTTAGTTTGATCATCCTTCCCAATTAGTTTCCCATTTGTGTCATATATCTTAGTAGTCTTATTTCTAGATTCAACCTTGCATCCCAAATTATTCAATTATGACACACTCAACAAGTTAAAATTTATTCCTTCAACATAGTAAACATTGTCACATGAAATTTTTTCTATGAGTTTGATAGAACCTTTTCCTTTTATCAAACATGCTACATCATTACCAAATTTTACACTATTTCCATCATAAAAAATTAATGTAATGAACTTACTTCTCTCTCCAGCCATGTGGTGTGAGCATCCACTATCAATGATCCATCTATCATTTTTTTTCACACAAGTCTCAAGTGCAGTTGCCTCATCTTCATGAAATTCATCCTTCATTGCAACATACACTACTTCATCATCATGTTCATCTGAATCATCCATGTTCTCTTCTCCAATAGTGTAACGTGACTTCTTTCCTTTGTCTTTTTAATCTCTATTGTTATCTTCTCTTATGTTTTTATATGTACATCTTGCAACAATATGACCAACCTCATTGCGATTGAAACAAATAATGAGTAACTTATCTTTGGACTTTCCTTGACCTCAGTGAAATCTTCTTGCTAGTAGTGCTTTCAATTGTTCAACATCTTCATCATCTGTATTACTATCACTAGATACATATTTTATCTTTATTTTCTTCTTCTACTTCACCTCGTTAGAGTATTTCAATAACAACTTGGCATGATCAATATTAGGGCTCCAACTAGATTAACATGTTCCACTGTGATGGTAAATTGTACATGATCTCCAAGTCCTCTAGGGTGTAGCTTCATCAAAAATTTCCATGCAAAAAAATTATCTTTTTTGAGCTTGGGTACCTCTCTTTTAAACATCTCAATCTTTGTGCTTCTAGTACTTTAAAACTAGTCCCCTTAAGCAGATGGTTCTGATACCAATTGTTGGAATACTTTACAAAAATTGAGAGGGGTGGGGGGATGGGGGGAATTAGTTATCCAGGGTCTAGATATAGAAATAATACATTTCACAACTTAGTGAATGCATAAAATATTTATACTCATGCATGCATCCATTAGGTAATTACTAAAACTTGTATGTTACTTTTAATTCAACTTGTAGAAATGTAAAGCATGAAACACAACACATTCATCAACACACTTGACACAAGGATTTATGTGGAAATCCAATTTGGTAAAAAACCACCAGTAACATTCTACTCCTTTTCACTCTTTTGAAGTGATGCCCTATGAAAGACCAATGCTATTAAAGGTTACAATACACATTGCTAAATTTGACCTTGTTAAGGGATTTTAATCACCCTATTAGAAGTGTGCCTTGTTAGAGGACTTTAGGACATTCACTTAGAATACCACCCGGTAAAAGGATTTTCAAATGACTATTTGGTCAACCTTAATCCAAAGGATTTACCCTAGACTAATACAATTGTTAGAGAGTAATAGTAGAGCTTTGATCTAATACAACTTACAACTTCTCTTGTAGATTACAAATCTCTATTCAATCCTCAATTCTTCTTGGCCTTCATAGATTGGAGCTCTAATAGCATGTTCACCCTTCAAGCATTCATCTCCTTAAGCCTTATTTCTTAACATACCATTTCAAACTCTTCTCTTGGGTTATTTGATGAAGCAAAACCCTTAATTCCTTCTCCTCCTTAGGTTCTCCCACATGACAACAACGACTTTTGCTTCATGACTAAACATTCTTATAAATAGGAAATTAGGATTTTTTTTCCACTCATTTTCCATCATCCAAATTATGATTTTGGATGGATTAGGTAGGATAAAATGTATCTACACCATATCTTTCCTTTTCTAGAAACTTCTCCTAGAATCCATTAGAATTTTCCTTAAAATGGTTTACATCAAAATCTATTCCAGCAGCTCATAAACCTTATCTTCCTCCTAGTTTACATGTTTCAAGAAAACAAACTTGTCGGCTTAGATTTGGTGAATCTTTGATCTTTGACATAATGCAACAACTCGACATTATCAATCTTCTAATACTTAGCACATACTACATTTCTTAGCATCAACTAAACTTTACTTGACATCAGCTATTTTTCTTAGCATCCACTAGGGTTTGCTTTCACTTAGCTCCAAGTGACTTTCTTCTTGGGTTGCACTGACTTTTCTCAACACCTACTATCCACTCTATTAAGCTTGGTAGAAAAACGTTGTTTAACTTGTTCTTCTAAACTTTTTAACTAGAGCCAATATTTTGTAACCTTAAGTAGATCATCGATACATCATGTAATCACTGTCTTAACTAATCCATGTACTTCATTACATAATCATAACTCAACCTTTCCTCTAGGTGTTGTTGTTACCTCTTATTGATCAAATCCTCTTCATTAATGAACTAAGTGATGGTACTTGAATCTTATAAGTAGTTGTCTTATCAAAAAATAGTAGGTTTGACATTAGTGACAAAGCAATAATTGAAACACATAGTCTTCTTGAACAATCTCCCTCATAATAATGTTTCTTAACAGAGATATTTTCAATCAGATTTCAACACTACTTACATGATTAGATTGTATAACCACCATGTGGTCAATTATCCTAATGCTACCACCAGATGGAACACAATGATGAATATCCAAAGGAATCTATTTAAAACTATGGTAGAAAAGAAGAAAAGAAATCTAAGAAGATATGAAGGGAAGATAATAATATGCAAAAAAAGGTTGATTGATATTGAATTTACTCTACAAGATTAGCTAGGTAATTACCATGCACAAATTTTATTGGCAAATACTAGAGATTTCTTGAGAAGGATTCAATATATTAGAATCCAAGGTTCTAAAACTAAGGCTCAACTCAATTAGCTAGACCAAGGGGATAAAGGTTGAAGATGTTTTTTCCAAATAATAAAAACTAAGGAAGAAAGATATAATATTGAGATTATCGGGGATGAGGATAAGGTAATTTAGGACAAAAATGAAGTCCTTCAAACATTTTCAAACTATTACATGATCCTATTTACGTCAAAAAATAATGGACATATTATGGAAGAGGAAAGAAGAAGAATCAAGAAGTTGATACCTGAAAAAAGTGACAACAAGTGATCATTGTGACTTGAGAGACCCATCTCCAAGCAAGAGATTGTGCATTCCCTAAATTAGATGAGAAATGAGAAGGCTTGAAGCCTAGATGATATATGTATGGAGCTCTATAAAATTCATGTTGAATGGATATGGGAGGACTTGTGGTTAATATATAATGAGGCAATAAAATGTGGATCATTGGGGTCTAATTTAAATGCACAACTTATCAAGCTAATTCCTAAAGATGGAGATAGGATACTTATCAAGAATTGGAGATCTATCTATTGGCATTAAGTCATGTTTGTTATTAGTGACAATACTTATTCATATTTTGTATGATTACCAAGCTCTTCATTTAGTCTCCAATGTTCATCAAGCAATTCAGTGGTACCAAGTTTCATAGTTTACACCGAGCATTCTAGTGGTTACCAAGTGAATATAGGTAGTGCAAAGTCTAGTAGTTTAGTGCAAAGTCTAGTAGTTTAGACTGAGCAATTTAGTTCTTACCGAGTTTTTCAATGGTTACCAAGCTTTATGGTGTCTACTGAGTCATTAGTTCTTGTGATGTGAAGTTAGTGTTAACGGAGTGATGGGATGAGCAATGTTTACCAAGTATAGGAAAGGTAAACATAGAATTTAGTTTCTATCGAGTGACACACTATCTATTGAGTCTATAGTATACATTGAGTGATTAGTATGGACCCAGTCTCTACTTCTACCAAATGTATGGTGATGTTGAGTAATGCAGTGGACATCGAGTATCAAAAAATCACCAAGTCAGCTTTTAGAACCAAAGTTTCTACATTTGGGATGACTCGGTAATATTGGTGTTATCTTGTCAATTAGCTGACCTTGTAATTATGAGAATTGGTTGGTATATATGTAAAGTATTGTATCATACTCAATTGCGAAAGTGTAATGTTTTGATGCATTAGAATGCAAATGTGAATTAGTAGCAGAGCAAAGTGTATAGCAAGGTCAAATCAAGAGCAGTCAAGTTACATGTATCACAAAGAGGTGATCAAAATTTCAAGGATCTTAATCAGTGATTTAGTTTTAAGTCACATCTACTATTTCATCCTAATAGATGAATTAGCTTCAAATCCTTTAACAATGTAGACTTAACAATCTTTTCTTAAATCTCTTTACTGAGTGCATACTTCACTGTATGTTTGTAAACCTCTAACAAGGTGGACCTAGCAGTCCTAATTGCTCCTAATAGGGTAGATAATAAAAAATGATCATTGTAAGCCTTAATAGGCCAACTTTATACTATAATATTGAAATTTTTGGGGTATCATCCCCACCCCAGTTTTACTTTCTATTTGGAAGGTTTCTAGGTCACCAAATATTGTGTTCAAAGTGTTTTGTGCTTTAAGTTTCTCATGCATGTAGTAGATTAGATCAATTAATGAGAAATGGATTATGTGGTTAAATGTTGAATTTGCCAAAAGTTTTGAGGTTACTGATTCATCCCTCCCCTCTTAGTAACCTAGCTACTCTTTATTATTTCCAACAATTGGTATCAAAGCCTAGTTGTGGTTCTCAAGATAAAGTTTGACAGTTTGAGCAAAGATCAAGGATAATGGATATATTTAAACTTGACAAAGCTATTGACAATGAAAAGCTAGATCTAGAAATGGCCATAGCTCAACTCAAGGAAGCAAAAGAGCATCTTTCCCAATCCCTAAAAAGGAGGAAAGAACTTGAAAAATAGATGAATGACCACTAGTATGTTGAAGAGAAGATTAAAGGCTTTTCCTCCTCAAATAGTTTAGATGAAGCAAACGAGGTAATCAAAGAACTCCTAGAAAAGAATGGATCCCTACAAGAAGTAAGGAAATTGAAAAGAGAACAAGAAATCCATTCAATAAGATTGTGTAAAATCTCATAACAAAGAAATAAGGAAAAAGAAGACTTAGAGGCAAGGAACAATGAAACTCAAAATAATTCCCTTCAACAAGAAAGTCTTATCAATTAGCTCTCCAATGCAAATAAGGAAATCATAATTCTGAGATCTAAAAATGAAACGTTAAGGAATGATTTAATCAATGAAAGGTTGAAAGTTTATCTAAATTCTGAGAAGCAACTCAATGAAAGAATAATGAAATCCCAAGTAGACATGGATCAATTGAATTAGCAAAATGAATAGAATCTTTATAGGCAATAGGGAAAAGTAGGACTTGGATACAAAGAAGAAGGTGTATCCTTCAAACAAGGTGCTCAAAGGAATCAAAGACCTACTTGCAATTACTATGGTAAGATAGGTCATACATCAAACAAATTTTAGAGTAATGAAAAACCAAAATTTGAAGGTAAATGTCACAAATGCAAGAGATAATGTCAAAAGGCATTTGAATGTAGATCTAAACCATGCAATCTAGCTGAACAATTTGTAAAGCCAATATTTGGTTGGGACTACAATACTTGGTGTAGATGTCATTACTATGGAGAATATGGAAACATTGGCATAAACTATGCTAGGCATCACTTGAGAAGAAAGGATACTAAAATAAGATGTTAAACATGTACTGAACTTGGTCATATAGCTAAGAAATGCACGAATATAGGTAGAGTTGAAAATCAGAAGAAATAAAAAGTTGATAACATCAGGAAGAAGATGAGACAACAGTGGATTCCCAAATCTACTGAGCAAGTTAGTTCAAGTGATGATGGTCTAGTCACTCAAGAAGTGGGTGACTCCACGGTTTCAAATTAAGCCCTTAAGGAAGAACTGGAACTGTATTTTCAAGGTCATATTTTAAATAGTTCCAATTGAAAGGAAACAAAAGAATCCAAATTAGTATTCTAGATATAGAGGGATCATAAAAGTTTAACACTAGTATTCACCGAAAAATGTTAGGTTATACTGAGCAAGGTTGGGAGTAACAAAGTTTAGTTTAGTTGCTGAGTTACAAGATTGTCCTGAGCAATCTATGCAAATAGTGGATGAAAAACTATCACACACTATGTCATTATGGCTCTATCATACCAAGCATTAATATGAAATTTTTATCAAAATGTAGGAATTTAACTTCATTTCCATCATGAATTCTATATATTCAGAGGAGAGCAATTTGTAGAGCATTCTAGCAATCTTGAGCATAATTTGTAGCAAAGTTTTTTGAAGAAATTTCTTAGTCTACTGAGTGATCATCGCATCTAGCCACAATAACAGAAAGGAAAAGAAAGGATCAGAGATGTTGGTGTGAGGCATTGAATGGAAAGCTTGGAATTTCAAATTGGTACCAACGATTGTAGAAACCCTCGACCCAAATGGAGCTCAATCATAGATTCCACCAAATGCACTTCTTATCAATGATATTCAAACTCATTTCAAATGTGTTGTATAAGAGATAGGAACCCTAGAAATGAATAGTGCCCTAGGTGAACTCTATGTGGATGGAACTCTTAAGCCTGAGCATAAACACCTAGAGGAAAAAGGCTTAACCCATATTCCTCACTTGCCACAAAGCTTTTAGATCAAATGGATTTGGTATATCTGAAGCTGAGTCCATAACAATCAATTGTGGTTACAAAAACTAATTTTGATTATAAAGAAAATGATTCATCATATTACTAGTCTCCCTATGCTTAACAAGGTTAAAGTCACAAAAACCCTAGGTCGGGATGAGTTTTAGAAGAAAAGCCTAGCTGAGTGGGACAATAGAGGATTGAAAATTAGCAATGTATCTGATATGGAACTCAAATTTAGCATTCATATCATTGCTTATAAGATTTATAGCTCTAGTCGACTGAATAGTGTGCCATGTGAAGCAGTTGACCTAGCATATAAGGTTGTTAAGAAGAATTTGGAATATGACCTAGTAGACTTAATGTTGAAGCAACTAAATAAAAATATGGAAAGCATTAGAACCTAAAAGAATAATCTATGCAAATTTGGTTCTCTGTTGCCTTGTTTTTTCTTTTATGTTCAAAAGTTTTTCCCCTCTAAAGGCATAGTGGTATGGAAAAAGGACACACTAGTTTTGTATTAGATAAATGAGTTTATTTTAGAAATGGGTGAAATTTTTGATAGCATCATGGACAATTATTTTGAGGCATTCAAGGAAAAGATGAATAATAAATTCTAGATTTCATAGAAAATGGTTGAAGCCTATAAGGATGATGTTTGTTTTATGGTTGATTGTGATAGAGTTTACATCTAGGTAGTAAGGCCTAGAATAGTATGTGTGAAACCTCATCCTTATGAGGTTAATATTGATGAAACAAAGGAAATAATTGAAGCCTTGGTTAATGAGTCTATAGATCCAAAGTAACCTCCCTTTGGAACTTATGAAGAAGCCAAAACCAAAATAGAACTTGAAATCAAGCTTCCACAGGTAGTGAATAAAGGTAAGAGGAGGATATCCAAACTAAAAAAAACAAATGCCCCTCTTATTATTATCAAGGGAAAATGTGAAGATGAAGAAGAAGAATGAAAAAAGGAAGAAGAGCCTATAAGAAAGAAAGTCAAGATGATTATCACCAAGCCACCCAAGCCCAACACAGCTGTATTCACCATGAGATCTAAGAAGAAAGGAGACAAAAATGGTGTGTTTAGTAAGCCCCCTCTCACCCTTTAGGAAATATTGAAGAAATTGGAAGAAGGTTTTGGTATTACAAATTTGAAAGCATTAAAATATGAAACTAGAACAGATGTAGAGAAGATGCAGATTGAGGAGTTGGTGCTAACAAAGATGGGAAAATGGAAATATTTCCTCGATCAAATTGCACCTCAGATTTCTAATGAGCTATTAGAAAGGTTAAAGCCAAGATGGGAATCATCCATGCAAATAGCCAAGGACATATATGAACAATCTTTGAGATAGTTATTATCAAGCATTTCCTATGCTGAGGTAAAAGAAGCCATGAAGAAAAATGAAGATAAGATGACCATCAAATTTCATACTTGTTTAATTTTGATAAAAGATATTGAGCATGTACTCAAGGATGCTACATCCATGTGGAAAAATGTTTATCATCTATACAAACCAAGTGAGAATCTAGTAGAAATCAAAGATGATGACGATGATAGTGACAAGGATGAAGATAATGAAGAAGAAAATACTCCTTGTGTCACCATTGATGCTGAAGAATATCAAGATTTGATGAAGGATGGTGAAGAGAAAGAGGAAGAAGTTGAAGAGAGGAAGATAGGAAAGAAGAAGAAGAAGAAAGTGATCTAGTTAGGATAGCAGCAACTATCATATCATCCCTTCCTCACTCTCCAGTAATAACATCATCATCATCAAGCATGGAGACAAATTCAACAAGTGTGATTGTGACCACAACAGACACATCAACTTTCCAATCACTCTTTGCTCCCTCTCAACTCAAGCTATCTCTAATGGAAGTGTCTAAAACTTCATCTATTGAGCTACAACCCTCCTCTTCTTCAGCTCTTGAGTCAAGGTCATCAACAGTAATTGTAGTTTCTTATTCTATGATTTTGGATTCCTCAGTTTTGTCTACTTTAGTTCTACATGCTCCAATAAGTGCTCCTATTGTAAATACTTCTATCAATATTCTTCTTGTAAATACATCAATTTTGGGAAGTACATCAGTTTTGGATTCTTTTAGTACTTTAGTAAGCATTCCATCAGTAGGCACTATACATTTTTTTACTCAAGCCCTACTATTTCCACTATTGGTTTTGTTTCCAAATCTAAAGCATTAATGTCAGAAGTTGAACCAAAGACACAACTAAAACTTCTGATTAGTGGAAAGAAAAATTGAGGAAGATATTAATTTGGACAAGGAGATTGAAATTCCCAAGTTAGATTTTGATAATGTTACTATAGAGAAAATGAGATTAGTAAGTTAGCTACTTTAGAAGAAGGCTAAGTAGAAGCAACTAAGAGAAGAGAGAGACAGAGAATTTATAATGATTGAGAGTGCTAAGAACATTTTGACAGAAGCTATAGGTGTGGATGTTGATTCTTCTCAACATATTTTCTTACAATTAGAAGAGGTATTTAATAAATTCAATAAGGATTTTAGTGGCTAGGAAAAGCATATAGAGAAAGTAGAGAAAAATTTTGACAATAAAGTGCTTGAGCACATTGCTCAATAGATTGCTATCCATCAGGTAGAGCTCTCTTCACTTTTGGCAAATTTTGAAAATTCTTTCACAAATGTAACGTCTCTTTTTGCTAAGTTATGTGATGTTACCAAGTATATAAAAGAAATTAAGGGCAAGTTGAGTAAGATTGATGAGGATCTAAAGGCCAATTCTTAGAAGTTGCAGCTTGATCCTAGTTCAAGCTCTACACACCACATGAGAGCCAGATTCCTATTAGATATGTAGGTAGAGTTGTTAAGAGAGGAAGCAAGGATCTGGTCTACACTTATAAACATCCAAAACATGATCCTTCATATCATGGTAAAATGAAAAAGCACATTGCTTACTTTAGAACATTGATCCATGACAAATAAAAATTCAATTGTAGATCATATGATTGAACTCTTTGTAGAAGTCCAAGTTGCACTTCAAACCTACAAATTTTTTTAAGAAAACTGGGACAAGACCTTAAATCTCATTCTTAAGGTACATTCTAAGTTTCTCTCACATTTTGGTATCTCTATATAAGTAGATTTTGTATAAATTGTTGGCATTATTGTCAAAAATGGGGAGAGAGACATGTATATAAAGAGGAGGAATATTTGCATATACATGATATTATGCTTGATATGATATGTACATTGTATGGGGGAGATATGTGTAAATGTATATACAACAGAGTTACAAAGACAAATTTTGAAAAATCAAAAATCAAAATTAGCATGTCACTATACATAAGTTTTGGCTAATAAGTGCTTTTGTCACTAATGCCAAAGGGGGAGATTGTTGGCATTAAGTCATGTTTGTTATTATGACAACACTTATTCAAATTTTGTATGATTATTGATCTCTTCGTTCAATCTCCAGTGTTTACTGAGCAATTTAGTGGTTAACAAGTTTCATAGTTCATACCAAGCATTCCAGTGGTTACCAAGTGAATGTAGTGTAAAGTCTAGCAATTTAGACTGAGAAGTTCAGTTCTTACTGAGTAGTTTAGTGGTTACCAAGCTTCATAGCATCTACCAAGTCATAAGTTCTTGTGATGTGAAGTTAGTGTTAACTAAGTGATGGGATGAGTAATGTTTACCAAGTGTAGGCAAGGTAAACATGTAATTCAGTTTCTACCAAGTGACACAATATCTACTGAGTCTCTAGTGTATACCAAGTTCAAAGCTACATTGAGTGATTAGTATCAACTGATCCTCTACTTCTATTTAATTCATGATGATTCCAAGTAATATAGTGGATGTCGAGTATCATAAATTCACCAAGTCAACTTTCAAAACCTAAGTTTCTAAATTTGGACAGACTCAGTAATACTGGTGTTATCTTGTGAATTAGTCAACCTTGTAATTATCAGAATTGGGTTGGTATATATGTAAAGTATTGTATCATACTCAATTGCAAGAGTGTAATTTTTTGATGCATGAGAATCCAAATGTGAATTAGTAGTAGAGAAAAGTCTATAGCAAGGTCAAATTAGGAGTAGTCAAGTTACATATATCACAAAGAGGTGATCAAAATTTCAAGGATCTTAATCAACAAGTCAGTTGTAAATTAGATCTACTATTTCATCCTAACAAGTGAATTAGCTTGAAATCCTTTAATAGGATAGACTTAACAATCTTTTCTTAAATCTCTTTACCAAGTGCATACTTCATTGCATGTTTGTAAAACCTCTATCAAGGTGGACCTAGCAATCCTAATTGCTCCTAACAGGGTAGATCATTAGAAGTGATCATTGTAAGCCTTAATAGGCCAACTTTATACTACAATATTGAATTTTTGGGGGTATCATCCCCAACCCAATTTTAATTTCTATTTGGAAGGTTTTTGGGTCACCAAAAATTGTGTTCAAAGTGTTTTGTGCTTTAAGTTTGTCATGCATGTAGTAGATTAGATCAATTGATGATAAATGGATTATGTTCTTAAATATTGAATTTCTCAAAAGTTTTGAGGTTATTGATTCACCCCTCCCCTCTTAGTAACCTAGCTAGTCTTGATTATTTCCAACATTATCACCCTAATCAATGGCTTGTATATGATATTGGCTAAAATTATTGCGCTAAGACTCAAGGATGTCCTCCCCAAAATCATTAACTTTACACAAATAGGCCTTGTTAAGGTAGGTACATACTTGAAAACCTAATAACATGTTGGGAAGCTATGGAGTGGGCCAAAAAGTGAGATCAATAGGCAACCATGTTTCTTATCCATTATGAGAAAGCCTATGATAGAGTAGAATGGAGATTCATCTAATTGATGCTTGAATGTCTAGGATTTTTAGAAATAGTTAGTAAAATGGTGCTAGTCCTAATGGTTGATTGATCAACAATGATTGAAATTAATGGGTTAAAATTAGAACCTTTTTCTTTATGGAGGTCAATTAGATAGGGATGGCCCTTAGCCCCATCACTATTTTTTAATGATGCTAATCACCTTCATTATATTATTAGATATAATTCTATATCGCCTAGGGTTAAAGGAATCTCCCTACTAAACAAAGAGTAACTGGTTAATGTCCATTTTGCTAATGACACTTCCCTTCTAATTGAATTTTTCTAAAATAATGCCTTTAATCTCATGAAGAAACTAGACCTCTTTTGTAAAGCCTCTAGAAGTAAAGTGACTATTTACAGATCCATTATGCTTAGATGGAATAACCACCCCACCCCCCACCCACCCAACCCCACCCCCCCCCCCCCCCCACCCTCTGAAAGTATTGTAAGTTTGGATTCTCTTGGGGGGACCCAATCATTTAGTTAGGTATCTAAACATCCCTTGATTATTCTTAGAGGGTTGGGACTCAAGGAACTTAGTGGCATGGTATTCCATTGGTAGCTAAGTGGATCACCAAGGCCACAAAGGGTGATGAACCATGGAAGGTCCTCATTAGAAACAACATTTCTAGAGGCTTCACATATAAAGGTAAACACTTGAATAATATTAACCTTAATGATTTCCTTTCTAGAAAATGGAATGTTATAGTGCAGGGATCATTTGTTTTGAAAACTATTTGGAAAGCATGGAAGCATGTAAGAGAATGGATAATAGGAGCATAATTAATTAACACTAAATCTATGGTATGTGGTGAAAAATATCTCTAGTGGAACTTAGAAAGGAGAGGGAGACCCCTTGCATTTTTGAAAGGTTACTAAGCTAAGACATGGAATAAGATGGGGATTAGTAAATTTAGTGACCTAATCAGTAATGGGTGGTTGATCTTATTGGAGGAGCTATCTAGGATTTTAAAGTTTTCTTTCACCCAAAGAAGAATTTATACTATCATTAAAGAAGCTTGGAATGATGCTAGACACACATTTTCTATTGTTGGATCTATTGATAGACTTTCTTCCCTAACCTGGCCAGATGGCTCCCTGCTATACTCCACTAAAGTCAAACTTCTCTATAGTCTTCCTTTTGATTGTGATGAACTTTTTTCTCACCTCAATATTAGGTGGAACCTAAACCTTGATGCCAAGGAATGAATCCATGACCTCTCCTACTTATGATGTTGTCACATGGAACCCAAAGAAAATTGCCTTTTATTGCATATCTTCTCCATAAGCTTCGTCTCTCCCATCGTGATGGAACATCTTACACTTTCTCTGTATGCTCTCAACTAGAAGACATTTCCCATATGTTCAGTGATTTTTCTTTTTACAAGAAAGTATGGGTCTAGTTTGACATTCCTATGGGTACTCATATTCATATCCTTCATGCTCTACTTTATCATATACTTGGAAAATCTAAAAAAATGAACTTCTTCTAGGCCATCCTCTCTGCTTGTGTGGTTTGATTTATCTAGATAAGTAGGAATGCTAAAATATTTAAAGGTAGACATTGAATTTTTATTGAGTCTCTTTAGAGACTTGCCATGTATAAAATCTTTGTCCAGGTTAACCTTAGTTACAAGGTAAACATGAAGAAGCTATTGAAAGTCACCAATGTATATATAAGGATCCTACTAGAGGAAGGTGTTAGGTACAAGGTGCAAGAAAAGGACTATGAATCCTTCAATGTTGATGTAACATTGAAAGAATTGAATGAATAGATAAGGATCAAGAAAGAAACTAAAGGAATGAACAAGAAGGTTACTAATAACACTCCCATTCCTATAGTGAGGCCAAGACAATCCATATCAAGGATCTATCATGTTGTTAATGGAATAGCTAACAACATCAACATCCACAACATAACGGTTGCTATAGAGAACATGGACAATGTCAATGTCAGTAAAGCTCTCTACCTCATGGTAAGTACTATTCTGAGTTCTCCTAGGTGTCCCTGGAAGGAAATTATGAACTCTCTTACTCTTGTTATCAGAGATGGCAGTCTCAGACTTGTTTGGTCAGAGGACCCACTTGCTTGGGTAACATGGATCTAGGAGTAACATGGATGGGTTAATATTCTTATATTTTGATATATATGCTCTTTTGATGGTTCGATGTCTTAATTTCTAATCTAAATGGACCCAAATCAACATACTTCTTTTATTCTTTTGAAGAGTTCGTAAACTATATGCTGCAAGTTGGTATGATGTATTTGGTTGGTGTGTTATCTTTAATATATATATCTATAATAATAATAATAATAATAATAATAATATAATTTATGTAAAATTATGAATAATTTTATTTTATTCAAGTTTCTAAAATAGAAATAGATTTCTATATTTGGAAATGGTATAGAAATCACAAATTTTTTTATTTCATCTACATAAATCATTTGTATTTTAACATGGTATCAGAGAAGCTCAGTTTTAGGGATCTTTTTGATGCTAAGCAAAACCAACTGAGAATAACAAGAATATTGCAAAGGATCAAAATATAGTTTCATCTTTCCATAGAAGAGGCTGGGAAGACCATTAGTTAGGTTGAAATAAAATTTATGTTATGACAAGAACACCCAATCAACCATTAAGCCATACGAAAGGAAGGTAGGCAGATACTAAAGTGAACAAGAATTTTTAATTCATATCTTCTAAGTGTTGTGTTGCCTAGATTGCCTAGGAATCATCAAATGAAAATTGTAGCTATCAAAACTCCACTAGTATTCATTGGGAGATAATAAAAACAATCAGTGCCAAAATAAAGTTGTTTAGTCAACAAATATTAATATTAAGACCAATCATTGGGAAGAGGAGGATTTATTAGGAGAGGAGTAGACAATTCCTAACTACTAATTTTGGTATTTATGAATTATATGGCTTCATTCAAATCCCCCATGATAATTTACACACTCTAGATCAAAGGCGAGATTATAACCAAATGCTTTATCTAGATTTGGTCACCATATGGAGAGTTCTACTATTTTGATAATCAACTATGGTATATTTGAGATTTTTCTACATATATTAGTGTAAGGTATACCCAATAGTTAAGATGATTTTTACCATTGATTCTAAAGATAGTTGGTTGCCAACATTAGAGTAGTTGATGATTAAAGGTAGGAAATGCATCGAGAAGATTGAATAAATGATTTGAAAACATCAAACATGATAATGAAAAAATTTATAGCATCTTGGGTCTATGAAAAATAAATTAATGAACATGTGCAAGCTTAAGACTATTATGTATTCATTCTTAAATGTGGAAGCGTAAGCTTGCTATTCATTCTTCTTGCCCATGGTGGAAAGGTTGGAAATGGTATCCTACCACTTCTATGACTAGTTACATACCTATGTTGGGCAATCTGTGGCTGGTTCCCCACCTTTTGATGGTTGATACTCTCAACCAGTGTTGGCATTTGCAATCGTCTAAGAAAACTTGGAGTCTTAGATTTTCCAAAGTTTGAAAAACCATCATAGAGCCTAAAATTGCTCACTTTTGTGTCTCCTTTTCTAGGGGCTATCTATGGACCTTCATCTTTGACATCTAGGTGTCATGGACCATAGATGTCCCTTTTGTGGCTAGCTAGAAAGCTTCTTGCATATTTTCTGGTTTTGCAAGCAAGCCTAGAATTATTGGCTCTAGATCTAGTGTTTTTTTAAGCCTTTTCACCTAGAGGCCTTTACCTAGCATATGGTTGTGTTGGGAGATTCACTTAGACTTCCTTTTAAGTACTCCCATATATGGTATGCTTTTAGAATGGAGATTTTTTTACTATTTGGAAAGACTGCAATATTGTTTTATCCTCTCATAAATTTCTTGATATACATGTTTCTATGTACTCTAAAGAATGTATTTTTTATAATGTCATAATGCATATTCAAGTACAAACAGATAACATCACACTGGAGGTAGCTCACCTACAAGATATTTTAGCTCATTGGGGTGTAATGCCTACCCCTACTTGACTTTTCTATTTTGTTTTGACCAGATTCTTTAAGGCCTGTTCTATTCAATTATGGTTTATATGTAGCGGTGTTAGGTTACTAGAATTGATTAATTATATTTCATATTTAGTTGATATATGCGTTGAGTTATTTTAGTACTAGTTATTTCAGTTATTTCATGATTGTTTCGATGATGATATATATGTTCATTTAGTGACTTTTAGTTATTTCATGATTTGAGTTGGATGAGCTATTTATATACATTTCTATGGATACTTACCCCATACTTGCATGTGTATGGTGTGCATGTATGTTTTATTTATGTTTGACATTTATGATGTGGTCGAGGAAGGAAGTCGTAGTTACCTAATAGTCAAGACCTACGTGATTAACCACTTCTTGCCATTACCTATTTAGTTTAGAATATTGTGTATGTACATGCATGGATTTTATGTAGATTGCAAGTACTAAGTATCGACTTCCCTGAATTTCCAGGATGAGCATACCCTATGACCATATCTCAATGGTAAGAGAGGGGAGATAACTCTTGAGTCTAAATCCTATCCTTAAACCATTTGTCCTAAAAGGAAGGGAAAGAATTTGAGTTGTCTACTTTTTGAATTTGTCAAGTGATGCGAATTTGTTATTTTAGCCCTAGAATTTGATATTGTCCTTTGTCTTCAGTTGAGTTGTCATTTTTGGTTTTGTGGGTATGTGATGAGTTTTTGTCATAACTAAATCAAATCAAAGGATAATTTCATGATTAAATGTGATGGAAATTTTATAAAGAAATTCAATATTTAATTATAGTTAATTAATTAAGAAATTAATTAAATAAAATAATCAAATTTAAAGATTTTATCAAAGATTTTCTTTTTGGCATATTTATATTTATTTAATTTAATACAATATCTAGCCTATGGCTATCTAAACTCACAAGGTGATCCTGTTTCCCCTAGCCTCTTTTTTGTGAATATGTAAGTTTTTTGTATTTAATATAAGGAAGGGACTATTCTTAAAAAAAAAATTATTTAAGTGTCTTAGTTTAATAATAAACTCTAAATAATATTAATAGCTAAATTAATAAATATATTATTAAAGCGTCTCATAATTTAATTAGAGACAGAAAATATAATTTAATAAAGTTTATTTTAACTAAATTGTATAAAGCTTATGCATGGAATTAAAATATAATAAATTAATTAAAGAGATAAAGTAAATTTATTTAGTGAAGATATTTTAAATTGGAAAAAATTTGCATGAAAATGTAAAAAAGTAATAAAATATTAAAAGATATTGATCAATGAGTTCCCTCTCATGATTGTACAATTAGAGCCATGAATTTAGGGAAGGAATTTTATCAGAGATCTAGAGCATTTTTCACTAATTGGGTTTTGGAGGAGCAATTTGGAAGAAGAAGGTTTTCAAAAAAAAAGGATTGTTTTGTGTACTCCATGTAATTGTCATTTTAGCATCAGATCTAGGTAGGATCTCATGGTTTATTTGTATAGTGATTTTCATTCTTTAGACTTTTATTTTCTCTGTGTATGTTGTGTATTCTATTTTTAGAATTTTATTTGAGCTAAAACCCTTGTATGCTAGTTTATTATTCTCTGATTGAGAAATATCTGTTTATGTTGTTCAAAACTCTCATATTGAAATTATTTCTCTTTGTTTCTTAACAATATCTATAAATGGATCTAATTTGGAACCCTTGTTGGAGTGATTAAAATTAGGACAAGGGTTTGCGAAAGGAAAATGAAATTTAATATACAATATTTGATTGGTTCATTGTGTTTCTATTGAAATTTACAAGTGGGAAGTATACTTCTAAGAGGGGCAGGGTGAATTAGAAGTACAAAGCTTAACCAATAAAACTTTTTAGCTTAAATCAATACATGCATGAAACATATCTAAAAAACATGAAAGTAAAAGCATGCATCAAAATAGTTGATACCAGATTTTATCACCCAAAAACCCTCCAAAATAAGAAAGTAAAATTGGGGTGGGGATGAGACCCACAACTTATCGCTATAGCAATAGTGTAACTTGTTAAGGTTACAAAGTTTGACCATCAACAATGGTTTGCCATGTGAAAGGCCTGCCTTATTAAAGGCTCTAACATCCTGTTAAGACTGTACCTATCTAAAGGATTTACAAAACATTCACTTGGAATGTCACCATGCTAAAGGATTTATAAAATGGCTATTAAAACAACCTAATTCCATTGGATTTTCATTCTGCCAATACAATTGTTAGAGAGTGTAGTAGAATGTGTTGACCTAATCACTTACAATCTTCAATTGTTGATTTCAGATCACTATTCAATCCAAATTGATCTTTTTTCTGATCTGATGTGATGCTATTGTAATTTTGATATTCTATTCTTCTAACTGATCTTGTAATTCTTCTATTCTACTAAGTCACCTTTAATGTACTCTTAACACTTCACCCCTTTTCTCCTTCTATTCTTCACTCACATGCACTCTATTTTCCTCTATTTAATTATGGGGCTTTGATCTCTTTAAAAGTTTTTTGTGACTTAGGGTTAGGTATGATGTAAGGAAACTTGGCAATAAAAAATATAACCATTTTCACATAACCCATAATAGATCTAAAATAAACATATAATTAAAATCCACATGCAAGAGAATAGACAACATACTCACAAAATTGTGACACAAGATATACCCTGGGAAACCCTCATTGAGGCAAAAAACCTAGCCTCCAAAAGCATCCATCACCATATATTATTCTGCAAATTTACCATTGCAATATAACCATAGAAGCCTTCATGGCCATAGCCACAACCGAGAAAACTATGTAAACAAGCATGAATCCACATGTATCCCATACCATGCTTCCAACCTTCACAAATGCTCCCTTGGCTAACCTGTCAAGCCTTGTCCTACTCGACTCTTGCCTTTCTCACTCTTACTCTCTCGACAAAAACTACTCTTGTGGTTGCTTATATAGTAGCAAGTCCCTCAAAACCACTAAGTGATATTACATAAACCATGTGCTACCTAACCCACTGACCCCATATTTAATATTGGGCATTTAATTGTTTTCCAACTATTAAATAATTACATCAAATATTATCATAATGTTACAATACAACTCATCAAAAATATTCCATGGGAATATTTACATGTTGCACATCCATCTAGGCACAAAATTACATAATAAAATAAAACAATATTATGCAATGTGTGCAACACCCATTATCTCAACAATCTCCCACTTGTTGTATACATTGCATAGGGTCAATCCATAGCCACATAAATGAACAAGGGAACAATCCCTCCTAGCACATCCACCATCATGGATCAAAATACACCAAGTGCTCCATCCTGGTACTTGCAATAAAATCAAAGCATCCAACATCTCAAACATGAATGATCTCACCTCCTATTATGCCACTACCTCTAGACATACATAGAAGCCATCTAAAGAGAAAGCCACCCAACCTATCGCATTAGAAGATCATAAAATCCTGTACCAGCTAAAAAAATGTGAAGCACAAATAACTTGATCCAAAGGTAATCACATGTATCCGTAGTTGTCAAAATATCCATAGCTGAAATAGCACCCACAACAAGTGCCGAACCCATCCAACTATCCATACCTCAAAGGTATAACAAGTGAATCTCATATCAATGACATATCCAATCTATGACTTGCAATCACAAGCCTCAAGAGAAATACCTGCCACATATATACCAAGAAGCTCCCACTGTAAAAGATAATGTCAAATCTATAACCAATCCACTCACAACATCTCAAAGAAGTGAATCCATGTAGTATCAAGGACATCCACAATACATAAACTGATATCTTGCAAGAACAACTCTTGTAACAAGTCTCCAATAGTCTCCCAACTTCTCCACAACCAATAGAGGAAAGAGATAAAGGAATAATCATGTCATCTCTTACATGACATACATGAGTAGAAACTAGTGATCACAATCTCTAACCAATCTCAAATCCAATGTAGGCAAAGCTAAACATCCAAGAAGATAACCAAGACCAAAGAAACCATGCAAATCATAACCTGTATCATATCCTTCTACACACACTTCTAGATGTAAACTTTGCAAGTATGATCGCCTCCATAAAACTCCAACAAGAAGCCTCAACAACACCCAAACCATACCATATAACTAATCATTGATGTAAGCCTCTCACAAGAAGATCAAACTCATAAACCATTGCTAATCCAAGGAATATGCCCAATATAAAAAACCATCTCCTAAACTCAACCAACATAACAACATATGCATATGGATATAACCAATACTAAACCATCTCTCAAATGAACCCTCCAGAACTAACTCATGTACCATAGCTCAAGATCCATATCTATGAAAGACAAGCATAATGCAACTGAGAAAAATAATGGGCTATACCTCTCAAGTAGCAAATTGCCAAGTAGACCAAGAGTGGGGAATGAGAATGCTCATCAAGATACCCAAGTCTCTAACCAATACTCATCTAAGAACAATCTCCTCTCAGTTCCATATCAGGTGACTACCCCTCAGACTTCCTACTGAAACCATCAACCATCCCAACAAATACTTCTCTAATCCAAGAGAAATCAGCATCATCTTTGTCTCTAAGTATCCATGAGAACCTGTAACCAATCAATCCATGCCAACTCCAAATGCAACATTGCAATATCATGAAGTATCCAGATTATGATCAGTGTACTCAATACCAAGAAACTAAACCAAGATCAATGTCAAAGTTCCAACCATGGCCTCAGGAACATAAACATGACAACATGATCTAACCATCTCAACCAAAGAGATAACATGCTCCACATGAACATACTATAACATGTCACAACTCTAAACGTGTATCAAGAGTATACCATGACATAATAATGAAACCATCCTCATACCAAGGATAACATGCCAAATAAAAGCATAAACCACACCTTTTCCAAGAACCCTGTGAGTCCTCAAGATGCAACCATCTCCACACACCATGAAGAAAACCATCTCCACATACCATGAAGAACCATTTCCACACACCATGAAGATAACCAAGAACTCCATGAGTCTTCAAGATCTAACCATCTTCACACACCACGGAGATAACAAGTGCACCCTGCAAATGTCAAAGATGCTTCTGCAGCAATAAGATCTAAGACAAACTTCCAACATTTGCAAACACTCAATAAATATATCAATGCCAACAACTCTCACTCAACCGTGGTACCAAGTCACCTATTGCTCCATAAAATCCATCTCCTACATGAAGATCCAAACCAAAATAGGAAGTAATCTTACACTATCTCCCCATCACTATCACAAGCTTCCACTAAACCATGTATCCAAGCTATACATGACATAATGATGAAAAACCATCCTCTAATCATGAGAATCAACCAAGGCATCAAACCATCAAAGAACTCAAAGTGCACATCATGAGCTCCTCAAAAGAAACCAAATAACCATGATCCTCAACCAAGAAGATATACCACCATAAATAAATCAAAAAATCCAAGCTAATGAACATCAAGGATGTACCTGTATATCCAATCATATCATGCCAACATCTATGACACCATGATCACATCCATGAACCAAGCATCTATCTTAATATGTCTAACCTGTTAGCATAAAATAGTCAACCACAATACTCCACCATGACTCTACCTGGTAACAACATCTCATCCTTTCTACATGAAAAGAAATATCAGAAAATCATGTGATTTAGGGCATAGACAACCCAAATCCAAGCCACCAATCTGAATATGCATCAATAATGAAAGATCAATAGGAAAAGACAACCCATAACCAAGCCATAAATGCAACCTGTAAGTATAGACTACTTACAACACTGCACAACTTGTAGATCCAACAAGTCATCATACATATTCAAGCCAAACACTGATAGCCATATCAGCATGAGACCAAACTGAAATATAAACTGAGTATACAATGACATCAAAACTTAAATCTCCAATTCCATAAACTCACAATGTTACCATAGTCAAAATATATACCATAAACTATTTAGATCAATATATCACTAAATAAATCATGCCAAACTTGTACCAAATTTGAACCAATGTGTAGAGCTCTCCAAGAGCTTTCTGTTGACTACTCGAAGTCCAAAATCTAACTTTGTATGCCCAAGTTATGCACTAATCTATGCTCAAAATAAACAACATATGACTTTAGGGCTCTTAAAACCTAACAAAATTTAAAAATTATAGAACCAAACCTATACCAAGTTGTAGTGCTCTGAATTAGCTTTCCAATGCCTATAAGAACTTTAAAATTCGATATTTTGGGAGAAATTTATGGTCGTTTTACTAAGACAGTCTTTTTACCAATTTCACTACGATTTTTCACTCTCTTTTTTGTGAGGAAAATTTTGATGGGATTAAATTTGACGGCCATCATGGGCTGAAATAAAAAAACTCTTTCATTTCCTCTGAACATGACCAAACTAGGGCATATTATATATCAAAATTTATGGAAATGTCAACTCGGATCCAATGGTGAGGTCTTTTTTTACCTAGGAGGCCATTTCTGCATGCTACCCCCCAAAACCCTCATTTTAAATGAAACATCTGAAAAATCCTTTTGTCTAAAAAATTTCACATGCCCAAATCTACCAACATCCTATCATAACAGAAAACCCAAAACCCTTAGATCTCCAATAAATATTTCATATATCTTTCCCTTTCTTTAATCCTCTCATGAATTCCCATGGATTCAATCTAGGGTTACAATAATAAAACCATAGCTCTTATACCACTTGTAAAGGAAATTTGGCAATAAAGAATATAACCATTTCCACATAACCCATAATAGATCTAAAATAAACACGGAATTAAAATCCACATGCAAGAGAATAGACAACATACTCACAAAATTGTGACACAAGATATACCCTGGGAAACCCTCATTAAGGGAAAAAACCCAGCCTCCAAAAGCATACATCACCATATATTATTCTACAAAATTAGCATTGCAATACAACCATGGAAGCCTTCATGGCCATAGCCACAACCGAGCAAACTATGTGAACAAGCATGAATCCACACATCCCATGTCATGCTTCCAACCTTCACAAATGCTCCCTTGGCTAACCTATCAAGCCTTGTCCCACTTGACTCTTGCCTTTCTCACTCTTACTCTCTCTACAACAACTACCCTTGTGGCTACTTATATAGTAGCAAGTTCCACAAAACCACTAAGTGGTATTACATAAACCATGTGCTACCTAACCCTCTGACCCCACATTTAATATTGGAGATTTAATTCTTTTCCCAATATTAAATAATTACATCAAATATTATCACAATGTTGCAATACAACTCATCAAGAATATTCCATGGGAATCTTTACATGTTGCATGTCCATCTAGGCACAACATTACATAATAAAATAAAATAATAAAATAAAACAATATTATGCAATGTTTGCAACACTCATTATCTCAACATATGGATCTATAGCCGAGATTCATCCTTTTTGCCTCTTTAACTTTCCACTTTTCTAATTGGTTGCATGTTGATTACGTAGGGAAACAAACAGATTCGATTTTATCTTTAAGGTTCGAGATATATCCATTAGCTATCATGCAACATGATTTACCTCTTATTTTATGAAGGCACAAATTCATATGTTGATTCTGTGTTACCCAAAACATGCTAAAATTTTATCTTGCTCAATACCTATTGTTTACATGGCACACATACATGCTTTACATTGTCTATTTGCTCAGCACTTGAATGAATCAACACTTATTGAATTTCTTGCTCAACACCTATTGCAACTCAACACTTGTATATATATTATTCTCAACATATATTGCTAGCTCGACATGAACTTAGAAAATAGCTTAAGTGTTTTGACACTCAATTGTCAAAACCATATTGAGATAAAAAAACTCCCCCTTTGACATGAGTGTCAAAAACACTTAACTATACATTATGTATTTGACTCCCTTGAGCATAACACTACTATAGTTCATCATGTGTAAAAAACTTCAAAATTTGTTCAATTTTTTTTGAAGGACTATATACCTCAAAATTTGTAACTCCCCATGAGTTGATGTGCCTTTACTATATCCAAAAATTATCTTAGTGAATTTTTCTCATGCTGATTCATTTTGATACTCTTTTGCTATTTGCTCTTCCTTTGTCTACACTTTTCTCTGTTTGTTCTAACTCCCCCTTTCACATGTATCTCCCTGCAGTTCAAGTTTCCTTCTAGCCTTATCTCCCCCTTTTAAAGTTTCTCCTAGTTCATTTTCTCCCCCTTTTTGAAACTTATGTCAAAGGGTCTATACTCTAACTATGTATTTTTCCAAGAAGGATTTTTCCTTTCCATTACAATTTTTAGAGTAACATCCCAGTTTTGTAGTGAAACTTCTAGGGATTTAATTTGGATGGTTGTCTCTATTGCAAGGTGAACTAACCCATCTAATGTAGCAAGATTTGGATCTTTCTTAGATACATTTTATGAATAGGCTAGTTCTTTTTGTAAGATCTCCATGTGAGGGGTTATGGCAGATTGGATCTAAACTAATTTGGCCTTAGTGTTAGCCTCATTTGCTATCAACATAGCTAGTTCCTTTTGTGTATGAAGTGTTGTGTTAAAGTGCTTCTCACTTTAAGTCGGATCTTTTGGCAATTGTATGCTAGATATTTTCAAGTTTCTTTCCAAACTCATTATTCTTTGGCTAGTTTCCTATGTGAAGATGGAAGGATCACACCGCTTTGTGTACAATGAGAAGATGTTCTCAAGTACATCCTTCACTTTTTCTATTTTCTTAGCCAGTTCTACCCGTGAAAGTGCTATCTCGCTAGATATTTTCTCATTTACCTTTCCCTAAAGCTTCATTTCTAACCATTCTAAAAGTTTGGCATTGGTATCAATATCTTCACTTTGCACCTGGTCCACTATATTTGAAATTTTATTCATAATGGGCCTTGTTTCATCAGGTGATTTCAAGCTAAAGGCATCTAAGAAGATGTCCTTGATTTTTTGTAATGCCTGCTTTTGCTTATACTCATTTCTTAGTATCTCTTGCTTCTTTTTCCTCTCTAATGCCTTTTGCATTAGGTTTATTTTCTCAAGAGTAATATTATCATAGTCATATTTGGGAATGACTATGTCTTCATCCAATGTAGGGTCTCCATAGTGAAGTACCCTTTCTACTCTTGTGGATCTCAAGCTTGGTGTAGATATTTGCAATGGCATGGCATCAATGCTTAGATTCTAAAGCATAGTAGGAGTATATGTGGTAGGCAAATTGACCAAAGTTTGAATTGTCTCTTGCTCCTTTTCTTTAGGATTTTCCTTGTCCTCTTCTAATATATCCTTATTAATCACTTTTATTTATGGGGGTGCACCTTGTTCCTGTGTTGTAGAGATAGAAGTGTCTATCCACCTTGTTTGTTCCTTTTCAGGCCCTTTCTCTTCTGCACTCTGAGTCTTGTGTTCAATCATCAAGAATTTAGTTGTGGAGTCAACCTTGGTGCATGTATTAGCTATTTTTTGTTTTGTAAATTGTCCACTTGTAGCTGAAGGGATGTGAGATGGTGGTTCTTGTGGATTCATCTTATCCCTTGTCAAGTTAGCTACAACTTTTTGTAACTCTTCCACACTAACCAAAACTAGATGAGTGCATAATTGTACTTGCAATGTGGTTTGGTCAAGGATCTTTTTGATATATTTTTGAGATCTTTTTGAGATCCTCTACCATCAATGGATTAATGTTCTGACTAGAGTTGTTAGGAACATCTTGCATAGTTGTCATATTTTCATGTGTTGAGGTGTCATGTGGAGGGCTCAAGGGTGGTAGTTGTGTGCCAAGCACACTCTATTTTATTTGTTGCTCCTTAGCAATTGCTACTATATTTTTTCTTTATGTCTCCTCCACTATCTTGTCTCCTGTCTCTTTTTCTGCTTTCTCTTCTCTATCACTTTCTTCCTCTTTTTCATTATTCTTTTCCTCATAGGGATCCTATTCTCCTTATTTAATAGTGGTTAAACTGTATATCAACTTTGATATCTTAGTTAATTTATTAACAACATCCTCAATGTTGTTTTGAAGAATGTGAAAGGCTCTATATTTGGGATAGAATTTGCTCCCATGTTTCTTGCTAGCCTTGGTGATCTGACCTGTTGTGAGCTCTGGCATTACTTTGGCTAAGGTAGATTCCCTTATTTCTTTTTCCATGTTAAGAAAATAATGCCATTTATTTTAAATAATTGAATATAAATCTTTAGGTATTGAATTATCAAGTTCAAGTGGGGTATTCTTAAACTTGGCCATCATGGTATAAACAGATTCTTCAACCATGTTTTTTTCCTCCCTACTTAACATACTAAGTTTAATATTCTTCAAGCCACTTAAGTTAGCATTATCTTTAATATTGTCATAGATGTTTTCTAAATTAGATTTCAATGCATGACTTACCACTCTAAATTGGCTTATATCCTTTGACTCTATTCTCTCTTCATCTAAGTTAGGTTGAGAAACATATTTTCTTCTTAGTCTCTTCCTTGTTGGACCTTGTTTCTCAGTTGCCTTCTTCTTCTCTTTGACCTATTCTTTGGGCTTTAGTGGCAGCCCTTGTGCTTGCTCTAGTAGTGGGCTTTGCAGGGCTTGGCTTGACAATTTACTTTGGCTTTGCTACTGGCTTTGTGCTTGTCTTTCTCTTTTTAGGCTATGGTTTTGTAGATGCTTCCTTGACATTTTCTTCCTTGGCACCTTCTTCCTTTACATATTCTCCCATGCCTTGTGTCAAGACAAGTGGCCTTTGATCTTGTTCAACTTCTTCTTTTTAATCTTCTTCTTAATCATCATCTTCTCCTTCTAATATTCCTTCACCAAATCCAACCTCTAGTTTATTAGCTAACTTATCCTTTTCTTCAAAACTGATGATGTCTTTAGTTCCATTTCAACTTTTGATCTGACAACATCATAAGTGCCAAAGGGTTTTGCACTTTTGTCAATTTCCTCTTCAAGCAATGTTTTGATTGCTACTGAGGCCTAATCTATATTAATTTCATATCCAACTAGCCTTAGCCATCTAATTCTAGGTACTATAGCTTGGATATAAGTGTAGTCAATATTAATTAAAAAAAAGTTGTCATTGATATGTTGCTCTACAAGGGAAATAGGTATCCTTAACCTTTGTTTCATAGACTTTTTGAAGTCTTCAGAGTATTTTGTCATGATGGTCTCAAAATTATCTCCCATCTACTCTATGTACTCATTAATCTATACAGCTATAGACCTATTTTCCTTCTAATCTATCTTACCAAAAGAAGGAAATTCATTCTATACATAGAAAAATGTGCATATCAAAATTGATCCAAACTTACATTGAGCACTTTTAGACCTTCTTATGGCTCCCAAATTCTCCATGATTTGTTGTAGTTGCAGTTCTACTAGATCATATGTATAATTTTTCTTAACAATTTTATAACCTACATCTACTGCAATGCAAGGCACACTATTCAAATTTCTTGATTGATAGAATTTGTGTGAAATATATCTTACAACAAGCTCTATGAGTGGGTTTTTTATTGTTTCTATTGTCTCATCCCTCTTGTTCCATTGTGCACTAGTGTTTTTGTCTATGACTTCCTTAGAGTCACTTCTCAGAGTCTTAGGCTGATCTAGGGTTGGGTAACCTATCACTCTATGGATTATTCTCTTGGTTATTTGTATTGATCCTCCTTCCAACCACAAGTAGCCATTGTGAATTCTACTCAAAACTAACTTGATCCATTCCGTCTTGAAGACCATAGGGAAATCAAGGGCACAAGTAAGTCCCTTCTTCTTAACAATGTTAAATTCTTCCTTCAATACATCATTGTCAAATAGTTTTTTTTAGGCATCCCTAATCTCCATATAGCCTATCCCTCCAACTTTGCAATTGTAGCATTTCCTGATGTCGTGGAAAATAACCACTTTTGGGGGAATAATAGATAATACACCAACAGGGTCATACTTGTAAGAAAATTTTGGTATTGGCTTAAACTCTAGTTGCTTTACCTCCTTGCTAACTAGTTGAACTTTGAAGGGTTCCTTATCCTTAGGTTTCTCGAGCTAGAAGCCATTTTCAATAACTAGGGTTTAAAAATTTCAAAACTACATAGCTTAACACTTGAATAAATACCTTGAATTAATGAAATCACTTTGAATCTTTACTTCAATCTACTCAAATAATTTTTCTTTTCTCAAAGTCACTTCTTTGCTTTGTTCGCATTTCACTCTATGTTCATTGTAATGAAAAATTATCAAGAAATCAACCCTATACCCTTCAATACATAGCATTAAATGCTTAGTGCATAAACAACTATACATTTAGCTTATATGAAATTTCCTACATTACTCGACATCATCATAAATTTCACTTCACTTGGCAGTTGAAGGAGTAACCCTTACTCGCCATTAACTAACATAATTTTTCTCGGCAACAATTATTCACTTAGCTCAAACTAGTCTTGACTGAAAACTTTGCACACACTACGATTTCACTTAGTAGCTGAAGGTATCTTGTCACACTCAATAATAGAATGAAAAATTTGAAGTTTTAACCTTGCATCTTTATTCATGCTATTTTATTCTTTTCAATGCTAACTTGTTTTGGAACTGATGTATGATAAAGTATTGAATATCAGTTCCACATACCTTCTTCTACTTAGTTGGATGAAGTGTGACCACTTGACCTTTTAGGTCAAGTGATCCCTCCATTGGATGTGCTACTTCCATCTCTTTTCTTCCATGTCTTATTCATCTATCCTCTAATCTATTCAAAATCAACTTTTCCTTTTCCTTAGTTGAACTCAATGTTGGGTGCCTTTGACCTTGTTGGGCAATACATGTTGATGTGTCTTATCTTTAGGTAGCTAAAATTAATGGTTTGATTCAACCATCTATTCTAGTTACCACTAAAGTGTGTTCTTATGCAATTCTTAGGAATATGTCCATACTCTTGACAATAGTGATAGCTCCATCTAGTGTTGTAGTCCCAATTGTAGTGATGTCCATGACTTTTTGTCTTTGTTGGTTTGTTTGGTTACCATATAGGCTTAGATCTACATTCAAAGGCTATATGTCCATAATTCTAATAGTTGTAGTAGTGGGTTAGAAGCACAAACCTGTCTTACCCTTTGTGATATCCATCGGAGTTTTTACCAAAAGGGTTTCAACCAAAAAATCTTTGGCCATACAGACATGGTACTTTCCCCATGCCAATGTGGCAAAGGGAATTTTGACCAAAACCATTTTGGCCAAAAGGGTTTTGGCTGAAACCCCCTGGATTTATAAATATCGAAAAATTGTTGTTGATGGTCATTTCACTATTACATTTCTCTGCTGTAGTTATCAAGCGGTTATGGTCTTTTGGTTGTAACAGGTAGGTGCATTTTTTCTTTTTAATATTTTTTAGTTACTACATGATAGTATTAATTAAATGAATTGTTTTTAAGTGTTTTAATAATTAAATTAATTATATTTTAAGTTCTTTTTAGTAGTTCATTATTTAGATTAGTTAATTTTCTTTATATAGTTAGATGTTGATATGTTGATATGTACATTTAATCATAAATGTAGATTTTACATGATCTCAAACATAGAAAATTCAAGTTGAGACTTATATAACTAAAGTAATTACATTTGGTAATACATTAACATAGTACAAACCTATATAATAAAATTTTAGTTACATTTTAGAAAATATTAACATAGTAAACCTATATGTACTAAATAGAAAATATTTTTAAAAATATTAACATAGTAAACATTAACAACAAACCTATTAGTTACATTTTAGAAAACATTAACATAGTAAACCTCTATGTACTAAATAACATTTTACAAACCTATTAGTTACATTTTATAAAATATTAACATAGTAAACCTATATATACTAAATAACATGGCATTTTACAAACCTATTAGTTACATTAACATAGTAAACCTATATGTACTAAATAACATTACATTTTACAAACTTATTAGTTACATTTTAGAAAACATTAACATAGTAAACCTAGATGTACTAAATAACATACATGCATATTTTTTATTCACATATATGAGCTAGAAGTACTAAATAACATGTGCATATTTTTAGTTACATTCAACTTTGTACATATTTATATACATACATGTTTTAAATTAAATTTAACTTTCAATTTTATATGTACTTATGTATGTATATGTTAACTCTACCTTTATAGATAGAGATCTTTGCATATATCATTATGGCATCTGGTACTAGTGGAGCACCTACATCCTTAAGGGAGGCTACTATTTAGGGAGGGGGTCCTAGTGCCGAGTTAGGCATAGCATGTAGACCATCATCTGCTAAGGAGAGACAATGTTCATTTCCAGATACTATTGCTAGATTATCTCATGCTCTCGACTATCTTGATTCTACATTGTTGGCTTCTACCATTCTCCCTAATAGGGAGAAGACTATTTCTCTTAGAGATGAGTTGTGCCAGATGATTGAGACAATCTCTACATACAACCCATTTGATGATATTAGTATTGGGACATTTTACTCTTCCCTTTCTCACAATGTCACTAGCACTATAAGTATTCACAAATTGGTGCTGAGGTCTCCACTACTATGGTGAAGACCATGTTTCCCTTTTATATAGATAGGCCTAGGGTTAGAGGTTATTTAGTGAAAAAGTGTACAGATCAGCTCATTGCTTCATTTATATATCCTTAGTGGTTAGCTGCACATTATAGGTGGCCATAGATGGATGAGTTTCCTCTTTATTTCTACAAACAATTGTTTACAAAATCTCATTTGCATCATGATGTTGATTATATAGATTTTTTAGGTCATGTTGGATAAGGTTGAGGTTAATTATCAAAGATATTTAGACCTGCGGACACCCCTATGCCTGTTAATAAATGGTCAAGGGTGGGTCCAAACCTTTTGGTCATGCTGAGAGGTCCATAGATGATTGTTGTAGGTTTAACTATTCCTAATGATATAGTCAGGGGTCAAATATTTTCTATTATTGCCACATTTGCCACAAACTTATAGCAGATATCTTCAGATAGATGTG
Organism: Cupressus sempervirens; assembly: GCA_028749045.1. NCBI lineage: Eukaryota > Viridiplantae > Streptophyta > Pinopsida > Cupressales > Cupressaceae > Cupressus > Cupressus sempervirens. The sequence continues at coordinate 113,275,073 of CM053785.1, read as the reverse complement.
GCAGATATATATTACGATCTCATAGTCCTATTTCAATAGGTACATCCTCTAGCATAGGAGCTAATGATCTATATGAGATAGCAGATATACCATCTTCACTAGATTTTTTAGCTATATTAGATGTGGATGCATTGTGCCGTATAGTATCTTATTTAGCATCTGATATTCTTGGATCATATCTGACATTGTCAACCATTATAGGGATTCCTCTTTGTGACATTGGTGGACACATCAACCATATTTTTTCATGCATAGTAGGATCACAACCCTTATAGAGACAAGAGGATATCCCTACACCATTCAACAATATGATTTACACTATCTATCCTATTCCCTCTATGTACATACAATATGCATATATATAATTTAAACTATATGCTACTAGTATTAAACATGCAAATTAAATGCATATTTACCTACAAGTTCATGGTGTTGAAGTGCACACTTTATACATGCTCCTCTTTTTCGTGTCCACTTTCAAATAAATTTCACAAAAACCAAACTTTCATTCTAGCATGTTGCATTGCTAACAAATTAAATGCTTTTGCAGATTTGAATTGTCCTGTTAACATGAAACATGATAAGTATCTATAATTATCTATGCACATGTATCAAATTGAAATAGGCATGTACAAATCATTATAAGTTAAAATAAAGTTAAATAAATGTGCAAGTTTGTGTATACTAACCTACACATCCATCAAACCAAATCCAATGCTCTGAAACATTTATTCCATGATTTTTAAGATCTTCAGAGAACATAGCAAAACAATAAACCACACAACTCCTATCATAAACAATGTCATCACTAATATAGAAATGAACCTCTTTGATGATGATGTGTTCATTTTCATCCAACCTTTCTATCTCATCCACCTCAAATTGTGCAAGTGTATAGGTCACTTGCACAAATATTGCAACTTGTCTAGAATGATAATATTCCCCTTAAAGCACTATTTGAGATGCAAATGTATAATTCTCAGAAAAATCTACAACTGAAAGTATACAACCAGGTGGAAAACAATTTTTGGAATCATGAAACTATTTAGCTTACCATCCTACACCATGACAATGTTGGATATGTGGATATATCAATGGATGGAACTTGGTTATAAACTTATCATAATGTAATTCACTATCCTTCAATACAATTATTTTGCATTCATCTCCTGTCTTATTTTGGTATGTCTCATATTCATATCTCATCCATGAAATTGGTGTCGATTCATTAATATTCTCAATTTGCATTTCAAAAAATTTGCATAAATCTCCACAATTTTCATACTAATTTTTTATGCATTGCACTTTAAACTCATCTAAATCTTCTAATTTATCACATCATATGGACTTCATAGATTTTGTTGTACTACTAGGGATAACCAAATCAGGATCAAGTATTGCCATAACTGTTTTATATGATTGCAAGTGTGGACCAAATTCAACATTATTTTGACAACAACAAGTTTCACACATCTTATTTATGCATACAAAGGAAGGACACAAACTCTCAAAAATTCTCTGACATATTTTGACATTTGAAAATTCTTGCTTGAATTTTTGAAATAATTCACTTTGAGTTATATCTATGAAATGTTTTGGATGTTCAATTTTGGCCCCTATCTCTTGATCTTTAATTTGTATAGTATCACATCTCTTGGAAGAAACATGAGAATGTGTCATCCAAAATTCAATAACTTGTCTTTTCACATCTTTAGAAATTATGTCTTTTCAAGGAACTCTACAAATATTCAGCCAATTATTCTCAATATTATCATCTAACATATTTCTCCTCTTGATGTATCTCTAAACAGTTCTTCTAGATATATGTATTACATCAAAAATTTCATGTACCTATTTATTATGTGTCAATTTTCTACTAGATATAGTAGTCATCAATACTCTACATGCATTACTCAAATCACATCCTCGAGTTGTGTTGTCAATTTTGTTATAAGAATTTTGCAAATTTTCAACTATTGTTTTATTAATATTATGGGCATGGTTTTTCCTATTATCAACATGCAACAACTCCAAAATAGGTCTCATATATTTTCTCCTAAATAACTTGACAAATAATTGTGCCTTTCCAAATATACTTTATCTTTGAAATATTCATCCCACATGTTCTGAAAATGCTTTCTAATAGTGTTATCATTTATCATATCTTTAGATGGAATTTAGATAAAAAGTAGTTCTTCAACCAAATCCATCAAATTTATTATGCCTTCTAATTTATTTCTATCAACTTAGAACTGCCAATTTCTTCCTCTTTATTACTTTCATTCTCTTCATGAATCTCATCTTGTTAAGGAATTTCAGTAGGTTCATTTTATTTTGTATGACCTTTCATTTTGTCATTTCTTATTCTGCCATGTTTCCTTGATCTTTTCCTTTTATTGCCCATTGGATACTTTAATCTATAGAAACAAAAGAATTAATTTAGATTTTGAACACTAAATACTAGCTAATGCTTCAATTTAGAATACATATAAATGAAAATAAGTAGACAAGAAAGAACACCTTAAAAATATTCAATCCTTTGCAATTCTAAATAAATCCATGAAATAGTTGCTAAAAATGGCTTAAAAAATCATTGTCTTTCAAAAATGCTCTTCTATTTTTCATTGATTTCTATATTTATTGAAAAAAGAAAACACAAATCTTATTTTATACATGAAACAATCAAACTAACTTATTTTATACATGAAATAGCCAAACTATCCACTAGTAGTTTGATGGGTCGACAAGGGTTTTGGCCGAAACCCTTTCAGTTGAAAGGGTTATGGCCAAAAGTGTTTCAGCCGTAATTGTCTATCTGGCATCCTAGGTGGCAGCCACACAAGAAAAAATAAGAACTTCTGCAAACATCTCACTTTGAAGGTCAATTTGGCAAATTGAAGTTTGTTTTATAACTAAAAATATACTTTTGTAGGTCTCGGAGTCAATGATCATATAATTATTTTATTATTTTGATTGTGGATAATATGTTATAATTTGAAAATATTACAAGTAGGTATTTTAAGATTCAGGAAGATGTCTATTCAAAAATAGGAAAAAAATAGTAAATCATGTTCAAAAATTATTATTTTTTAATGCTGCATTAGAGGAGAGAGCCATCTTCAAGAATATGTAATTTGTTTTAAAAAAAATGTAGATTTGATGGAAAAGGTTTGATGGGAGAAAAAAGCTATCAATTTTTTATGACTTTAACTTTGACTAGTTATAACTTGAAAAATATTAGCTAAAATTCAATTTTTCTTTCCTGGTGCACTAGGTATACATGTCAACTCTAACATATTCCATAATCAAACCAAATATGAACATTTGCATATATTTGTTTGACGGGGAGCAAACTCTATATTTTTAGCATTTTTAAAAAATTAAAAAATTGACTTAAATTTTTTTAAAAATAAATAAAAATTTCACTCAATCTTTAAAAAAAAATTATAGACACAAACTTCATCCAATTTTACACATTTCATTAGTTTACATCATCTCCAAATTCTAAACACAAATGCCACTTTATGTCATTAAAGTTGAAGAGTTTAAATTTTGATATCACTTTTCCTTTATAAAAGGTGATACAGGTTTGTACTTTTACCTAGTGACCTTCAAATCTAGGTGTCTTGATGGTTCTAGTACTGCATTCATGTGCTTGATGTCCTTGCTTGTTGCACTTATGATAGTGACCCATGTTTTTAGGTTTGTCATGCTAATTGGCATTCATGCTCCTGCACACATTAGCAGTATATCCTTTTATACCACAAAAATGACAAGTGGGTTTTGAGTTCTTACTTTGTCATTTATTTCTTCAATAGTCTTAGATGAATCTCCTTCTTCAATGCTGGTGTAGCCTAGTCCTAAAGTGTCACTGCTAGATCTTGGAGATTTCAGTAGTTGCTCAAACTATTTAATGGATTCATTAGGATCATTGAAGCTCTCTGCAATTTCTTTTTCTCCCCTCAAACCATTTTGTAGTTGTTCATTCTACAACCTTAGTGTGGTGATCTCAATGTCATTGGCATTCAACTCATGATGGTTATTAATCATTTGACTTGAGGTATCTAGTTGCATGTTGGAAACTCTTGCAAGCTCAATTGACTTTTCCTCTAGTCCATTGGCTAGATTTCTCTTGTTATCTTCTATCATAGCCTTATCTTTAACGGCTCTCTTCTTTTGTTTAGTTACTTCAAATAACATCATTTCTTGTGATTCTTATTCAATCTTGAGAGTTTTGATCTCTTCTTCTTGATCTTTTTTCTTCCTCATTAGGTCTACAAATGCTGCATCAAACTCCTTTGAGTCTCCATTTGCAAATACTTTCTTGGTGTTAATCTCCTTGTATTGTGTATCATTCTCAGCTATGGAAATGTATTTTCTTCTCTTTGGGGATTTCCTTAGTTCCTCCCTAGCTTCTTCTAGAGAATGTAGAATGAGATATATTTCAATCTCCTTGTTTTCTATAATCTTCCAAAGCTTGTAGACCTCCATCTCTAGATCTTTTCTCCAAGTTGTAAAGGTCCTCTAGGTGAGAACTTAGCTCTGATACCAATTGTTGGAATTTACAAGTGGAAAGCATACTTCTGAGAGTGGGAGGTGAATTAGATGTACAAAGCTTAACAAATAAAACTTTTTAACTTAAATCAATACATGCACGAAACATATCTAAATAACATGAAAGTAAAAGCATGCATGAAAATAATTGACACCAAATTTGTTCACCTAGAAATCCTCCAAAATGAGAAAGTAAAACTAGGGTGGGGATGATACCCACAACTTATCACTACAACAATAGTGTAGCTTGTTAAGGTTAAAAAGTTTGACCATCAGTAATGGTCTACCCTATGAAAAGGCTGCCCTATTAAAGGCTGTAATACCTTGTTAAAAGTGTACCTATCTAAAGGATTTACAGATGATTCACTTGGAATGTCACCCTATTAAAGGATTTATACAATGTCTATTAAACCAACCCAATTCCATAGGATTTTCATTATGTTGATACAATTGTTAGATAGTATAGTAGAATGTGTTGACCTGATCAGTTAGAATCTTCAATTATTGATTTTACATTGCTATTCAATCCAAACTAATCCTTTTTTGATATGATGTGATGTTGTTGTAATGCCAATACTCTATGCTTATTGCTGATCTTGCAATTCCTTTGTTCTGCTAAGTCACCTTTAATGTCCTCTCAACACTTCACCCCTTTTCTCCTTCTATTCTTCACTCACAAGTATTCTATTCTCCTCTATTTAATTATGGGGCTTTGATCTCCTTAAAAGTTTTTCATGACTTAGGGTTAGGGATGAATCTACAGGTAAGAGTCATCCTTTTTGCCTCTTTAGCTTTCCACTTTTCTGATTGGTTGCATGTTGATTATATAAGGGAACAAATATATTTGATCTTAGCTCTAAGCTTTGAGATCTATCCATTAGCTATCATGCAACATGATTTACCTCTTAGTTTGTGAAGGCACAAACTCATATGCCAATTCTATGTGACTCGACACTTGATGAAACTATTGCTTGACACAAACTAAAATTTTGTCTTGCTCAACACCTATTCTTTACTTGGCACACATACTTGCTCAACACTGTCTATTTGCTTGACACTTGAATGAATCAACACTCATTGACTTTTTGACTTGGCATCTATTGTAACTCAGCACTTGTATATGTATTATACTCAACACATATTGCTAGCTTGGCATGAACTTAGCAAATAGATTAAGTATGTTGACACTCAATTGTCAAAACCACATTGAGATCAATAGTTTCCTCTATTAGATCTATTATAGGAATTAAAAAAAATGCATAGTTATTATTCTAGAATTTGCGAAGTTATTGTCAAGATATTATTTTTGGTTGGTTTAAAATAAAAAAAATTTATAAAAAAAGCAATTATTATTATTTCCTACAATTTTTTATATATAGGAGGGTACTATGTTTCAATGTCTTTAATATATATATATATGGTGGGCAGGGGCCACAACACCCCAACCCCTTCCTCCTTTATGTTTCTAGCTACACGCTAAGGCTATCAAGGATAGTTGTAATTGTCTTGGTAGTGTTCATAGCAGCATCTGCCATGATAGCTATGGCTGCCTTAGCAAGCAGTAGACTACCAAGCGTTTTTTAGGCTTAAGTTCTTTTACAGATTTTTTTCTTTAAAAAAAATGTGTTATGCAATTTTGTTATTTTTAAAATTTTTTTATTATTAAATATTATTAATATTTTTTTTAATAAATTTAAATTTATAAATTTATAAATAATTTAATTTAAAAAATTATTAGTTGTTGTTAGTTAGTATAATTAATATAATTTGTTCATTATACTATTAATATTGTTATTTATTATTTTAATAGATTAGTAATTATTTTATTAATAATTTACAATAAGTTATATTATTAATAAATAATTATAATGATTATTAATTTAATAAAATTTGGTTGGGTTTTAATAATATTTAATTAAAGGTTTTAATTAAGTTATCATTAAAGTGTTTTTTCTTAGTGTACTATGAATAGTGATTTTGGGAAATCGATCAGTTATCTTTTGATTATATTGAAAACCTTAGTAATTAATATACTTTGAGAAGACAAATTTTTTGTCCTATGTGATTATTGAATTTGGTGTTTTGATAATGAATTAAACCTAGAAGTAATGGTTAAACAACATTTAATGATTTTTTGAGTGTTGAGACTTGTGTGGACTTATGAACGTTAGCAAACCTATGACTTATAAATGAAAATGAAAACTTGAAACCAATAAGTGAAATTTGAACCTTTGTGTTTTCAAACATAATGTATAGAGAAAATTACTTTTGTATGTGCTCTTTTTATGATGTGTGCTTTTACTATTGGGTGTCAAGTTGACTTAGTACTTTGACTGAATTAGGATGTTTACTAGAGGTTCGAGAGTTCCATTTTGTGATGTCATGCTGATGTTTTTATCATGATCTTTTATACTCAACCATGTTAATTTTTCATGTATACTCTATGATGTGTTTTGATCTATTGATTGTTATTGCTTTCCAATGTTCTTGTGTGAAACTGAGGTGAAATGTGTGACCTATCTGATCTAACCTTTGAGTCTTCGATCAGTTGTCTTTAGACTGTTTTCCAGTCACTTGTATAGAAATAAGGTGATTTTATGATTTGTTCTTGGTCATGTCATGTTATGACATGGATTGGTTTATGTGTACTTTCTTGGATTAGTCCTATTAGGATGATCATTTTAGTGATGCTTGTATTTTTGACTAGTGATTTTGGTACTTGTCAGTTGCTTGTTTAAGAACTAATGTATGGTATGTGGTCTTTTGAGATCTTTTTCTTTTACTAAGTTTAAGGTAGGTTATTTATATGTCATTTTGGGAAGTGGCTTGCAATGGAGGTCAAAAGCCTAAAGAGGTTGCTTGGGTAACTCATTGTAGGTTATTTTAATAAGTGATAATATTTCATTAAATGGGTTTAAAATGAATTAATAAGATTTTGGTACTATAGAAAATCACTAGGGGGTAGAGGATTAAAAGACTAGCTGAGTAACCATGGAGTTGACTCATTAGTATGCCTTATCAGTACGAAAGGATACTAGTACCACATAAAGTTACTAGGGGGCTGGAGGAATTAAAGACTTACCTAATAACATCAGAGTTGGCTCATGCAATAAAACTTTCTCACATGCATAATATATTCCCTGCATGTCACTATTTCCTCTAGGGTTTAGATGTCATTTGTATCTCAATACCTTTGAGTTAGATTGCTTTTAGGTTTTCCTTGACTTAGATGTTAGATTTTATTGTTCAGTTTGTTATCTTGTTTGGGATTTGAGACTATCTCCTAAACATGGTGGGAGTGGACCAATTTTGGTTTCCTTGAGGTCAAGTTGTAGTGCTTTTTTTACTTTTACCATTGAGATTCATCAAATGATGTCATGGCTGGAGTTTCTTGTTCTACATTTCCTTTCATTCTATTCTTGTGTACTATGATTAATGGTTATACCTTTTGTATTGTATTTGATTTCATGGATCTTATGAGATTGTTGTAATCTATTTTTATGATGTATATTCTTTTAGCCCTTCATACCCTATGATATGTATAGTGGATGAAGGTGTATTATGATTATTTCCAAGTAACATTCAAGATGATTGCATATTATTTAAATGGATTCATAGTTGTATATTATTATTTGATGTAGATTTATTATATACTGGATTTAGTGTTAATTAAAATTAAATTTGATTCATCATCATGGGACCTTAAAGAGTTGTAACCTATTTATGTCTTGTTAATGTATGAGTGTATGTTAATTTCTTCTACTATTCTAAATTTGTTGTTGTATCTTTATCTTAAAAAACAAAATGTTTGTCAAACTTAGTAAAAATTTAGGTTACCTTCTTTTGGGTTCCCTGGAGGGTTGTTTAAAGGAGAATACCCCATGTATGGATACCTATGTGCCACCAAATACCATATCTGGTGATCATACTCCTCTTTATAATCACCAGAGGGGTCGGAGTAGTTCAATGTGTCACTCACATGCTCCCAAGTCATAGACTTCTCGATGCTCAACCTTACCACCATGAAGGTTAGGTTTAAGTTGGTCCCCGGTGACTCCTCCTACTACCCTTGATATGAGCTAACATTCTACACATTGATACCCTAAATGGGGTTTAATTTAGTTAAATTTAACTATCTATCCATCCAGGTTAGAGGGAGAAAAAGATACTAATGAATATGTTGCTGCCCCTACTAATGGTTGGGCTCCCCCTAAGCCAAATACCAACCCCAAGTTCTATTAGGGTTTTGATGATAAATTTCCTCCCTTAGAAGGGATAGCTCTTGTAGTCTGAGGGATTTTTTATGTTAATGTTTTTCTTTGATGAATAGTTTTCTTATCCAACTTTGTGCCAAGTGAAGTCATGAGGTGATCATGTATCCCCTAGACCCTTTTTCTGTGGATATGTATCTTTAATATTAAATTAAGAGGAAAGTTCTATTCATAAAAAAGTAAAAAGAAAAAAAGAAGACTATTATGTAGTGTTTGGGCATTACAATGTGTCCTCATGGTGACATGGAAGGTAGTTTATAGGGAGGAGCCCATATTTAGTGCTTTCGTCACTCAACACAAGTAATTTTCCTAGTACCTATTGCAAAATTTACTTAGGGACCAATATGCTACACATTGGATTTTTGTCTAGGTTATTTTGGATGAGAACACTACCACTATCACTTGATTGGTTGTGTAATACCTTTGCAAGAATTCACATGGTGATTGTTATAGAATAGTGACTAACACAAGATTTGACCTCAAGCCGTTGTGAGAGTTGTTCATTATCTATATCATTAATACACATTACAAATTAATACATATGCAATGAGAGTTATGTGGTAATATTAATAGAATAAAGGGATATCAAAGTCATCAATTTGAAACACATTCTAACAAAAAATTAATGGTGAAGGCCCTATATGATATGCCCTTTCTTCTTCTCAAGATTAGATTCACATTACTTTTCTCAACAAAATCTTTTCTTGAGGTTGGTAGAGATTTAATCTTTAATTGAATAAAAAAAAGAAATATAGCTACATCAAAATAATTTGAATAGGATGTAGTTACTATTTTAGGAAAAATTCCTATGATGAAGGAAATTTCTTCTAGTCTTAGTGAATCATTTATTCATCTCAAATGTGAGGATCTTAGTTTCTCATCTATAGATGATGTAAAATATTCTTCCAAAAAAATAATTCCTTTGTACTAGTCAATTAAAAATATAAGGATCAATGTTAAACCTAATTCTAATCTCATGGACCTTATACATGTTACTATTGAAATTACTCCCATGACAAAGTTTGGTGGGTTGAGTGATGTTAGTACTAGTCTTGCAAGTGATGACACAAAGTGAAGGTAATGCTTCCTTTCTATGAATACATTAAGAAGAAACAAATAATTGATATAGGAAGGGAATATGAAATTTATTAACCATAACAATGGAATTGGTCATCAAATCCTTGTAATCAGAGGGTTTAGTGTGATGCTTTATGCCAGTCACCAAGGTGCATGACTACAAAAGCATCAAACCATAACTTTCTAAGAGAAAATTCTTCTATAATGAAAGACAATGATGAATTTTATGTATTTATAATGTACATGAGAAAAATAATATATCCCTTCACCATTTTAGGGCCCTCCATTTTTATGGCTTCACAATCCATAAGTTAAAATTTAACTCAATGAATGATATAGAGATGAAAGACAATTCACATGAATAGTCAAAGGAATAGTTCAAGAAACATAAAGTCATGATAGTCATGATGAAAAATATATGTATAATAAGAGTGATCTTGTATGCAAGAAATAAAGTCAACCCAAAAAAAATGTTGACATTAAGGTCATTCAAGACAAATATTTGAGTAGAGAAGACCCCTTAAGGCTGCAAAATGTGGAATGAAAAGTATAGTAGAAATCTTGTAAAAAGATTGAAGCAAACTCACTCCTTGAACAAGACTATGATGGTGAAACCGCTTGATGTGGAGGAAATCAAAAAGCAACAATACCTTTGGTATGCTAGTAATTTTTTAGCATAATTTCTACTCATAAGAGGTCTTTCTTCTCTCTACAATGCACATTTCTCTCTATGGCATTTTTTCAAATCGTTTGCATGTAACCAAATTCTTACAACATATTCACTACTTTTTACTCTATGTTGCTCTCACAAGATCCTTGAATCAAAATATTAAAAAAAGAAAAGACACTCAACTTCCACTTAAAAATCAAAACTTGGAATCTAAGCCTTATTCCATAACTGCTAGAATGCAAAAAATTCTATTATATTTTAAACTTATTTTTGAAACAAGAACTTTATTTTTTAATATGCCAAAAAAATATAAAACTATTTGATAATATGCAGCCCAAATAATGACTTAGATTGTCAATACATGTAGAAGACTAGGTAGCCTATTACTCACAAATGACATAAACTATGAAACCCAAAAAGACCAAAAATTATGGGACTTTTTCCAAAATTTCCAAAACTAATTTTAGGATAAAATAGAGTCTTTATTTAGCCAATAAATATCCATTCATGTTGATAATATGCAGCCCACTATGTGCTGCTATAAACAACTTTCAAAATTGGAAATTCCAACAAAGTACAACCGAATTTGAAGAAACATTTTCAGATTTTCTAAACTCAAATCTATTTTAAGACCATCCATTCCATTTCTCATATTAAAATCATATTTTTCCAACTAAAAAATTGGTTTAGTGCAACTCATTATAATGAGTTCAGATTTGAAAACCAAACAAACACTTTCTCAATCCATATTGCGTTATGATCAAATTAAAATTAGCTTTGGAGTTTTCTTCAACATTCCAAATATAGAAAGTAGAATGCTAATACTTTTTATTATTCCAAGTCTTTTATGTACATATAAATTCTCACAATGGAGAGATTGATTTCCCTCCACACGCCCAAAAAACTATCACTCCAAAATCTTTTTAATCAAGAACATAAAATCAATTTTGGTAGTTATCCAAACTACTAAACCTAAAAACCAACTCCCTTTTCATTCTTTTTGGGAATGTATTTCTCATTTCTTTTCATTTTGGATATTTTCCCAATTACATATTTTCATTTTTTTCCTAATACATAATTTATAGTTAATCATAAATAATGATTAAATATGACCTCCTATCCCTCTAGAGCTATACCAAATTTGTTTTGAATGTTGAGTTTGTTGTGCTCGTTAATATTCTAATATTTTTTGAGTGTTCCTGCACCAAACTCTTAGGGACCAAAATAATTCAAGGTACCCTTGAATATCTTTTTTCTTTTGAACTTTCCAATTTATTGGCACAATGAACACATCGGTAAGAAGAACAAAAACACCATCTAGTTACTCCATATAGTTTTGAGAAATAAAATATATGACCTACAACCCTATACAAAAAATATTAGAAGAAAATATGTCTTCTTCATTAATATTGTTTGAGACCCCTCTTTGAATCTAAACTTCCTCAAGATCTTTCTTGTGTGTTTTACATTGGTTTTCAGCCACAACAACTTGGGAAATCAATTCTGTATAAGAAACAACATTATCTTCCTCTTGTCTATCAAATAGTTTCACTTTATGAATCTTAAAAGACTCATTTATGACTTCTTTCTTCACTAAACATCCCTGACTATTTTTATGTTTCAAACCAATCTCACTTTTAGATGCTTCGATCTCTTTCTTTGCACAATCTTGATCAATGCTGCTTTCTCTCTTTTCTTCTTCCACTAACTCAAGTTTTTCCACAACATCCTCCTTATTCTTCTCTATGCTTGTAACAAGTTCTTTCAACTTATCTTCATCCTCTTTCAACATAACTTCATTCTTCTCAAGTTTTCTTCTCAAACTTTTTATTTCCTCTTGTATCATGGTTTCCTCTTCTCTTTATTTTCTATTTTCTTCTTTTCTTTTATTCTTTTCCTCTATCTTCTTTAGCTATGAATCCTTGCTTTGTTGGTACCTTCTAAAAAGGTATAACACCACCATTAAAGTGAGATCTTCTTGCTTCATTGTGCCTCACCTAGGATCTTTACTTTTCTCCTAGTCTCTTGGACTTCTTCTTAGGTTCTTCTCTTTAACTTGTTACAACCATACAAATACACACAAAAGCCTTTTCCCATACCTCTTGCTGGGCTCTAATACCAATTTTATGTGGAGGAAATCACAAAACAACAATACTTTTGGTATGCTACTATTTTTTTAGCATAATTTCTACTCATAAGAGGCCTTTCTTCTTTGTACAATGCATATTTCTCTCTGTGACATTTTGTCGAATGTTTTGCATGTAACCAAATTCTTACAACATTTTTAGTGCCTTCTACTCTATGTTGCTCTCACAAAATTCTTCAATCAAAATATCAAAAAGAGAAAAGACACTTGACTTCCACTTAAAAATCAAAACTTGAAATCTAAGCCTTATTCCATAATTTCTATAATGCAGAAAATTCCATTATATTTTACACTTATTCTTGCATCAAGAACTTTAGTTTTTAATATGCCAAATAAAAGCTAATACCATTCGATAATATACAGCCCAAATGATGACTTAGGCTGTCAATACATGTCCAAGAATAGGCAGCCTATTACTCAAAAATGGTATAAATTATGAAGCCCAAAAATAAATAAAAAATCATGGGACCTTTTCCAGATTTTCCAAAATTGACTTTTGCACTAAAATAGTCTTTATTTAGCAAATAAATTTCCACTCATGTTTATAATATGCAGCCCACTATGTGCTGCTATAAACCACTTTCAAAATTTGAAATTCCAACTAAGTACAACCGAATTCCAACAAACATTTTCAGATTTTCTAAACTCAAATCTATTTTAAGACCATCGATTCCATTTCTCATATTAAAATCATATTTCTCCAACTAAAAAATGGTTCATTGGAAACCATTATAATGAGTTCAAATTTTAAAATGTAACAAACACTTTCTCAATCCATATTTCGTTATGATCAAATTAAAATCAGTTTTGGAGTTTTCTTCAACATTCCAAATATAGAAAATAGAATGCTAATACATTTTATTATTCCAAATATTTTATGTACATATCAATTCTCACAATGAAGAGATCAATTTCTCCTCCACACACCCAAAAAACTATCACTCCATAATCTTTTTTATCAAGAACATAAAATCAGTTTTGGTAATTATCCAAACTACTAAACCTAAAAAGCAACTCTCTTTCCATTCTTTTTGGGAACGCATTTCTTATTTCTTTTCATTTTGAATACTTTCCCAACGTTTTCATTTTTTTACTATTATATAGTTTATAATTAATCATAAATTATGATTAAATATGACTTCCTATCCCTCTAGGGCTATACCAAATTTGTTGTGATTGTTGAGTTTGTTGTGCTTGTTAATATTCTAATATTTTTTGAGGTGCTTCCAACACCACCTCTCTTCCACATGCAACTCTAAATGCCAAGGAAATAAAATCAAATAAAGAGGTATAGATGGAACCCAGATCTGGTGAATATGATTCACCAATTGAAACAATAAGTTCTAAAGTTGTCACAATTCCAAAGATGAGACAAGAAGGGCACTCCTAGTAAGAGAAAGAAAACTTTGAATGGATTTTGTCCTAATCTTAGAATGGTCATATTTATGTCTAGTCTAGTAGGTCCATGATGATATTTGATCTCATACTTTTAGTTATGTGTGGATCATTTTAGAAAATGAGTCTCTTGGAGAAAAATGTGTTTTATGAGTGGGACCATGTGAGTAAAGTATGCTTTCATGACAAAGTGAGTAAATAGAGGATATGCTTTAGTTAAGTTTTGAGGATCTTGGTCATATTTACTTAGAAGCAGTAGATAATATCATGATGCATTCACTAGTGATCAAGAACTATATTAGATAAAGGAATATGATTCATGGGGATTAAGTTTCATGTATGTAGACTCGAAGGCCCTATGCTATCAAGATACCTATTGAACTTGGCAAGAATGATGTGGCTTGTGTCTTGTGTAAGGAAAACTCTAGTATATGTCAAGTATTTGAAAACCAATGGAAGTTGAGTAAAGTAGAAAAGCTTAAGAAGCCAAGTGGATAGCTGTTAACACACTAAGCATTAAATGTTATGAAATAAGAGTATATGATCACATTTTGAATCATTTTTTTTCATTGTGAACAAAGAGAAAAGATGAAGAAGAGAGCTTAATGAATTCCAAGTAGTATTCCAAGTATTTGAGTAGATTTCTACATAGATTCAACATAGTTTCAATGAATCCAAGGTATTTATAGTGGTGCTAAGCTAGGCAGTTCAAATTTACTTTGTGTTTAAACCGTAGTTTGAAGAAATAACCTCTAGTTCTAGGAAACCTTACAAGAAAGAGCTGTTTGAGGTTGAATTAGTGTCAAATGAAGTTAAGCAACCTAATTTTTTACCTATCCCTAAAGTTGCCTATTAAAATGACCCAGCTAGAGCCCTATCCATAATTCCTCCTAAGGTAGTAAGGTGCAAGATGTTAGGAGATGTTATAATTGCAAGATAGGTGCTATAAGAGATATGGAGATCATAGAAGCTTATGATAGATTGTGTGAGAATGGAGTCTTAAAGGAAGAGTTACAAATTGTTGAAAGGAAGGGTTACCCATGTCGTAGAGTTCCCTACTTTCTTCAAGACTAAATGAATCAGAGTTGTTTTGAGTAGGATTCATGATGGTAGTTTGTGGTTAGAAGATGTCTTAGTTAAGATATCAAAGAGGATTGTTCATAGGGTAATAGGGTATCCAACCCTAGATTGGCCGCCCAAAACCCTAAAGAGTGACTCTAAGCAAGATATTGAGAAGAATATAGGATCCAAATGGAAGAAGAGAGGCATGACCATAGATACTACCAAGGATCCTCTTATTGATTTTTTTGTTAGAGTCATTTCCAACAAGTTTTAGCAATTTAGCAAACTCAACAATATTCCATGCATTGTAGTAGATGTTGGCTATAAACTAGTTAAAAAGGATCATACTTATGATCTAGTTAAACTACAACTATAGAAAATCAATGAAAATTAGGAGCTATAAGAAGAACAATAGGAGCCCAATGTAAATTTGGTGCAATTTTGATTTGTATATTTTTCTATGTATAGAATGAATTCCCATCTTTTGGAAAAGTTAACTGGAAAACAAATAGGTCCATTGTAGCCTAGGTGAATGAATATATTGTACAAATGGGGGCAAATTTTGAGACATTAATGACTATTTATTTTGAAGATTTTAAGAAATCCATGAAACAGAGACTTACGATACCTATTTCATTAGTTGAGCAGCATGTAAATGATATTTGTGTTCTTGTGGATATTGATTCTACTTACATTCAAGTAACCATACCAAGGGTTAGATGGCTTAGACCTCTTGGTTATGAAATAAATAGTGATGAGGCATTTGTAGCCATAACAACATTGTTAGCAGAGGAAGTAGATAAGAGTGCACCATATTTTGGCACATATGATGTGGTGAGATCCAAAGTGGATATGGAGTTGAAGACTACTTCCACATTAAAGAAAAAGGATAAATTGGTGAAAAAGCTCAAGTTCAAATTTGGAGAAGGAATAGTAGAGATAGAGGAAGAAGATAATGAAGAGGTAGATGATGATGAAGATGAACAAGGGCAAGGGCCACTACCATTAACCCAAGGAATGGGTGAAGATGTTGAAGAAGAAGAATATGTCAATCAAGAAAAAGAAGCACCCAAAGCACAACCAAAGAAGAGGAAAGCATAGAAATAGCCAACTGTATAGTCTAAAGAGAAAAGGAAGGCTAAGCCAAGCCTAGTGAAACCTACCACAAGGGTAGATACAAGGGAAACAACTAAGATGGCAAAAGAGAAAGAAAAGAAGAAAGCTACACAATAAGGAGGGCTAGCAGAGAAAAAGAGAAGAAAATATCTGGCACCTCCAGAGTCAAATGAGGAAAGGACAAAGTCTAATGATAATGAACAATTCAGAGTGGTAAGTGACACCACTAAATTTGACTTAGAAAATATTTGTGAAAATATTAGAGATAATGCTGATTTGACTAGATTGGAAACTATTGATTTCAATAAGTTAAGTAGAGAGGAGAAAAACATAGTGGAAGAGTCAATTTACACTATGATGGCCAAGTTCAAGACCACTCCACTTGAACTTGATAATACTATGCCTAAGGAGCTATACTCCATTGTTGAAAATAAATGGCATTATTGCCTAAACATGGAGAAAGAAATAATAGAGTCAACATTGGCTTGTATGATTCTTGACCTCACAAAAGGTCAAATAAGAAAGGAAAAAAAGAAACATGGGAGCAAATTTGCACCCAAATAGAGAGCCTTCAACATTCTGTAAAATAAAATTGAAGATATTGTGAAAAAGTCCACACAAATGTGGAAATTGATTTATGGGATGACTACAGTGAAAGAAGGACGAGAAGATCCCTTTGAGGGAAGAAATAATGAAGAGGAAGAAGAGGAAAATGAAAAGGAGGAAGAAGGAGAAAGAGAAGGAAGAAGTTATAGTGGGGAAGGAGACACAAAAAGGTGATATGGCAATAGTTGAAGAGCAGCAATAGAAATAGAGTGTGCCAGACACACAACTACGACCACCTAGTACTCCACATGCAACACCTACTTCTGTAGAAATAATAATTGTGAAGGCTATTCCTAGTATCTCAAGTCAAAACATCAATCCATTAACTATAGAGGATCTTAGATCCTTCACCAAATAATTTTACAATTGTAGTTATGTACCAATCTAGTTCTAGTGAGTGTAGAGGATTACAAAAGGTAGTAGCTAAGATAACCAAGGAAAAGATGAATCCACAAGAACCACCTTCACAAACTCCTATAGATACAAGTGGACAACCACAAGATCAACTAGCACAAGATGCAACTGCTAAGGTTGATTCCACAGTGACATTAACTTCAACTGCCAAGGAGCAAGCTAAGGAGAAAATATTACAAAGGGATACCTCTGCTCCTACAACACAAAGATAAGGTGCATCTCCTCTAATCACTAAAATTGATCAAGGTAGAATTGAAGAAGACAAGGAGGAGGAGAAGACCCCTAATGAGAGAGAACAAGAGGCAACATAAATGTTATTCAATTTTTCTACTATAGGGACTCCTACTAAGTAGCCAAGCATTGATGTAGTACCATTACAAATATCAACACCAAGCTCGAGCTCTACCAAGGTAGCAAGGGTACTTCACTATGGAAACCTTGCACTTGATGAGGAGATAGTCATACTAAGCTGTGACTACAAAAAAATGAACATAGCACAGATCAATGAAATGCAAGAGGCACTAGAGAAGAAGAAGAAAAGGTAGGAGATACTTAGAAATAAGTATAGAAAAAGGACTAGGTACAAAAAGAAGACCTAGACACTAATGTAAAATTTCTTGAATGGTTTGAAAAGAAGTTCTAGATGAAGGTAATTGAGAGAATATCTGGTGAAATAGCACTTTCTCAAGTTGAACTGGCTAAAAAGGTTGAGAAGCTGAAAGTAGTACTTGAGAATATATTTTCATCGTACTCCAAATTGTGTAATTCCTCATATTTCACACAAGAGACTAGCTAGAGGATATTGAGCTTGGAGACAAACATCAAGGTATCTATCATGTAGCTACAAAAGGATCCAACTCAAAGTGAGAAGCATTTTGCCACAATGCTTCACACCCAAAAGGAATTAGCTATACTCACAATAGATGAGGCTAACATCAAGGCCAAGTTGATACAAATATAGTCTGCCATAACCCCTCGTATGGAAGTTTTACATAAAGAGATGGCCTATGTAGAGAATTTTTTTAAGAAATATTTGAATCTTTCTACATTAGAAGGCCCGGTACACCTTGCAGCAGAGATAGCCATATAGCTCAAAGCACTAGAAATTGCATTAGACAATTGGGATGCTTCATTGAAGATAATAATGGAAGTAAATAAAACCTTTTTGGCTAAGTATTCAATTCATTCCTAGGACCCTTTGACATAAGTGTCAAAAAAGGGGGAGATAATAAGATATGGAGGATATATAATAAATTTGGGGAGATAATGAATAAAACCCAAAGGACGAGATATACCCAAAGGGGGAGATAATCAATTTTTTGAGCTTTGTGGAGAAATAAGGGGATATAGCCAAAAGGATACAAAAATTGCAAGGAAGATGTATGAAAGAGAGAGTATAAATAGAGTAGAAAAAGAAAAGAATGACAAGGTAGAGATGAAAGAGTATGAGAATGATCAGCATGAGACAAATCTAGCTTAAGTAATTTTGGATACAAAAATGACACATCAGCACAGGGGGAGTTATATGTTTTTTAAGTATATAGTCTTCTACAAAATTTTGAACAAGTTTTTGGAAAATTTTGTACATATGTCAAATATGATGTGTATTATACTCATAAAGATTAGATTCATAATGTTTAGTTAAGTGTTTTTGACACTCATGTCAAAGGGGGAGATTGTTGGTCTCAAATTGGTTTTGACAATTGAGTGTCAACACACTTAAGAAATTTCTAAGGTTAATGCTGAGTATAATATAGATGCCAAGCTATAGTATGTATCGAGCTTGAGATTCAATAGGTGCTGAGTAAACTTTAGGTGCTAAGAAATTTTTAAGTGATGAGTGATAAGAGATGCCAAGTCACTATAGGTGCCAAGCAAAGTATAGGAGCTGAGCGAGATAGAGTTACTATAAGAGCTGAGTAAGACAAAATTCCTATATGTGTTGAGCATCAACAATTAGTAAGTGCTAAGTAAAAAAAAATTAGCATATGAGTTTGTGCCTTCACAAAATCTGATGTAAAACATTTTTGAGTCAACTCAAGATGAATCTTGAAGGTTCTAAAAGATAAGATTGAATCTTTTAGATTCCCTATGTAATCAGCATGTAGCCAATCAAAATAATGGAGAAAGCATGCAACCAAAAAGAAAAGTGTAAACATTTGAGCGAGAAACATGGATGAATATCAATCATAGATTCATACCTCACCCTAATTATTCAAATCCTTTAAAACAAGGTTGATACCCCATAATTCAGAATAGAAGAGAGTTTGTATGAGATAATGCTAACAAAGTTCATAGGGGTGTAAGGACTTAGAGGAAGAATAGCATTGTAGAATCAAGTCGATCAGAATAGAGCATCAACACTATAAAGAGAGACATATCAGATTAGGAAGGATTAGATTAGCTTGAGTAGAACAAGGATTTGAAAACAACAATTGAAGATTGTAAGTTATTAGGTCAACACATTCTAATACTTCCTAGCCATTGTATTAGGAATGGAAATCCTAGGGAGATAGGTTGGTTTAGTAGCCATATTATAGATCCTTAATAGGGTTGTAAATCCTTTAACGGGATAACATTCCAAATGAATGTTTGTAAATCCTTTAGACATGTCACTTTTAATAGAGTGTAAAGCATTTAATAGGGTAGGCCTTTCATAGAGTAGACCATTGGAAGTGGTCAAAATTTGTAACCTTAATTAGTTACATATTGTTGCAATGATAATTTGTGAGTGTCATCCCCACCCCATTTTTACCTTCTCATTTTGGAGGGTTTCTAGGTGGCCAAAATCTTGTGTTATCTATTTTCATGTATGTCTTTACTTTCACATTAAGTATATGTGTTAGATGCATGTGAATGATTAAAATTAAAAGTTTTAGAGGTTAAATACTATTACTTCTGATTCACCCTCCCCCTCTCAAAAGTAAATCTTCCCACTTGTAAATTCTACCAATTGGTATTAGAGCTAAGTTCTCATAAGGAGGAGCCTTACAACTTGGAGAAAAGATTTGAAAATGGAAGTCTACAAACTTGGGAAGATAATAGAAAACCAAGTGATTGATATACAACTCATTCTACACACTCTGGAAGAAGCTAGTGAAGAATTGAGAAAATCTTTAGAGAAGAAGAGAGGTTTCAATAGCTAAGAATGATACACAATACAAGTAGATTGATGCCTCAAAAGTGTTTGAAAATGGAGATTCCAAAGAGTTTGATGCAACAATAGTAGATATGATGGAGAAAAATAGAGCTAAAGTAGAAGAGATTAGAACTCCCAAGCTTGAACAAGAATCTCAAGCCATGATGCTTTGTGAAGTAACTAAGCAAAAGAAAATAACCATTGAAGATAAGCCTATGCTAGAAGATGAAAAGAGAAACCTTGCCAATAGATTGGAAGAAAAGTTAATTGAATTTGCAAGAATTTCCAATGTGCAGCTAGACACTCTAAGTCAAATAATGAATGCACATCATGAACTAAATGTTAAGGACATTAAGATCTCCACACTAAAGATGCAAAATGAAAAAATACAAAATGACCTAAAAAGAGAGAAGGAGATTGTAGAGATCTTCAATAAACCCAATGAGGCTATCATGTACTTTGAATAGCTACTAAAATTGACAAGAGCCAGCAATGGTACTTAAGGACTATGATACACTAGCATTGAAAAAGGAGAGTCATCCAAGACTGTAGAAGAAAGAAGTGACAAAGGCAAGAACACTAAACCTACTTGTCATTTTTGTGGTAAAAAAGGACATACCTCTAATGCATGTAGGAGAAAGAATGCCCATCAGTATGAAAAACTTTGAAATATGGGTCACTGCCACAAGTGTAACAAGAAATGACATCAAGTACATAATGGCATGACTAGAACTATCAGGACACCAAGATTTGAAGGTCAATGCTACAATTGTAAGAAGTATGGACATAGAGCTTTTGAGTGCAAATAAAAGCCTATGTGGACACCTAATCAACTAGCAAGGGTAAATAATCATGGACATCACTATAATTGGGACTACAACACCTAGCATAGTTGTCACTACTATGAATATGGACACATCCCTAAAAATTACATAAGAACACATTTTAGTGGAAACTATAGTAGATGTTTAAGCCAAACCACATGCTTTAGTTGTTTAAAGACTGGACACATTAGTAGGAACTACCCAATAAGGTCAAAGGCACCCAACTCAAAGTTCAATAAAGGAAAGAAGAAGGTAGATGTTGAACACATTAGAGGAGAAATGAATAAGACATAGAAGAAGAAAGATTGAAGTAGTAGATCCAATGAAGGGGTCACTTCACCTAAAAGGTCAAGTTGTCACACTTCATCCAACTAAGAAAAAGAAGGTGTGTGGGACTAATATACAAAGCTTTATCATACATCAATTCCAAGACAAGCAAGTACTGAAAAGGAGAGATCACCATGAATAGAGATGCAAAGTTAAAACATTACAAGTGTTGCCAAGTTGCCTTTAGATGACTATTAAAATCCTAGTACATGCCGAGTTGTGTGCCAAAGAGAGTAAAAGTTAATTGGTTAGTTCTAGCCGAGTTGGTAGTGGATGTCAATAAAAAGGGAATTTTAGTTAAAGCCGAGTAAGGGAAACTGCAGTGTATGTTGATTATTTGAAAACCAATAAAAGTCAAGTAAAATAGAAAAGATTAAGAAGCCAAGTGGATAGTTGTAAACACACTAAGCATTAAATGCTATGAAATAAGAGTATATGATCATATTTTGACTCATTTTTCTTCATCGTGAACAAAGAGAAAAGACGAAGAAGAGAGTTGAATGAATTCCAAGCATTGGTCTAAGCATTTGAGTAGATTTCTACATAGATTCAACATAGTTTCACTAAATCCATAGTATTTATACTAGTGTCGAGCTATGTAGTTAAAAAATTTCTTCATGTTTAAACCCTAGTTTGAAGAAATATCCTCTTGTTCTAGGAAACCTTAGGAGAAAGATCTATTTGAGGTTCAATTAGTGTCAAATGAAGTTAAGCAACCTAATTTTCTACCTATCCCTATAGTTTCCAACAAAAATTACCTAGCCAAATCCCTATCAATAATTCCTCCTAAGGAGGTAATGGTGCAAGATGTTAGGAGATGTTATAACTGCAAGATAGGTGCTATAGAAGATATGGAGATCAAAGAAGCTTATGATAGATTGTGTGAGAATGGAGTCTTAAAGGAAGAGCTCCAAATTGTTGAAAGGAAGTATTTAACCCTTGCCCTAGAGTTCCCTACTATCTTCAAGACCGAATGGATCAGAATTATGTTGAGTAGGATTCATGATGATAGTTTGTGGCTAGAAGATGGCCCAATTAAGATATTAAAGAGGATTGTTCACAAGGTAATAGGGTATCCAACCATAGATTGGCCCAAAACCTGTAGGAGTGACTCTAAGGAAGCTATTGAGAAGAATATAGGAGCCAAATGGAACAAGAGAGGCATGATCATAGATACTATAAAGGATCCTCTTGTTGATTTTGCTATTAGAGTCATTTCCTACAAGTTTTACCAATGTAGTAGACTCAATAGTGTTCCATGCATTGCATTAGATGTTGGCTATAAGCTAGTTAAAATGGATCATACTTATGATCTAGCTAAACTACAACTACAACAAACCAATGAAAATCTAGGAGCTATAAGAAGAACAAAGGGAGCCCAATGTAACTTTGGTGTAATTTTTATTTGTATAATTTTCTATGTACAAAATGAATTCTCCATCTTTTGGAAAAGTTAGCTAGAAAACAAATAGGTCCATTATAGCCTAGGTGAATGAATATTGAACAAATGGGTGCAAATTTTGAGACATTAATGACTAGTTATTTTGAAGATTTCAAGAAATCCATGAAACAAAGACTGAGGATACCTGTTTCATTAGTTGAGAAACATGTAAATGATGCTTGTTTTCTTGTGGATATTGATTATACTTACATCCAAGTAGCCATACCAAGGGTTAGATGGCTTAGACCTCTTGGTTAGATGGCTAAGTTACTGAGAGGGGAGGGGTGAATCAGTAACTTTTAAAAAAATTTCAACTCTTAATCCAATTAGCACATAATATATCATATCAATTCTTATCTAATTGCATGCATGTAAGAAATTGAAAATATGAAAGCATTCATAACACTGTGACACAAAGATTTGGTGACCCAAAAACCTTCCAAATTGAAAATAAAACTAGGGTGTGGATGATACTCAAATTTTTAGTATTGTAGTATAAAATTAGCTTGTTAAAGCTTATATTGATCACTTTTGATGATCTTCCATGTTAGTAGCAATAAGGACTACTAGGTCCACCTTGTGAAAGAAATTACAAACATACAATTAAGTATGCACTCAATAAAGAGATTTACAAAAGACTATTATGTCTACCTTGTGAAAGGATTTGACTGATTCACCTATTAGGATGAAATAGTAGAAGATCTTTGATTTGCAACTTGGTTCATTGAATGAGAGTTCTTCAAGTATTGATCAGCTTGTTGTGATAGATATGACTTTGTTGCTCCTTATATTATTGTAGCCTTTGTAGTTCACTCCTAGTTTTCTCTAATTTAGTTTGCATTCACATCTTCATATTATTATATACATACATACTCACTCTTTGGATATGATACAATGCATTACATATATATCAATCCAATTGTACAAATTATAAAGTTGGCCACAATAGAAGTTACCACAAATGTTACAAAGTCAGCCCACATGAAGAAATTTGGGTTTTGAAGACTGACTTAGTGAGGTTTTGATACTCAGCATCCACTATCAATGCTTGGCATTTTCATGCACTTGGTAGACTTAGAAGCTCTATCCATACTGATCACTTCAAAGTAGTGTTGAACTTAGTCTACATTGGTGACTCGATAGATACTATGAAACTCATCATATAAATTGAGTCTCTTGATTTACATTGTATGACTCAATAAATATTGTCGCCATGAGCTTAGTATAAATTGAGTCACTTGGTTAACACTAGGAAGCTCAGTTAACACTGGACTTGCAACACATACACTGCAAACTTGGTGAACACTGCATAGCTCAGCTTGCACTAGTAAACTCAATGTACACTAAGATGCATGGTTTACACTAGTGATCTTTACTTTAACTATGACTGCTCAACAACCACTAGGATTTTTCCAAAGGACTTGGTAGCAACTATAGATCTTTTTGACAACTAAAATACTTGGCAAATACTATGAACTATACAGTGAGCTTGGTAGCTATATACAGTTTAAATAAATGTGTGTCACTAATAAAAAACTTGATTGGTATGTAAAAAATCTCCCCCTTTGGCATTAGTAACAAAAATACTTATTAGCCAAAACTAAATTTTAAAAGTTTCTTGAATACCTTTTTATCCATTACCTTGTAATACTAGCTCAGTAGAGTATACTATTTTTGAGATCTTTCAAAATTTATTTTGTAAGGGACATATTTGTACAAAGGCTTCTTCATACAATAAACTATACATCTTCTTGCTATATACAATATCTCTCTATATACATCTTACTTGCTTATTGATTTTTCAACTTATTGCATAATCTCCCCCATAACATATGGCTTTTTTCAATATCTCTTTTCTCCCCCTTTTTGACATTATGCCAAAGACATATTCTAATTATTTACATAGTAACTCCAAAATGAAATAGAAAATCTAAATGTATCTTGAGAATAATTGCCAAGGAGTTATCCCAATTGTATTGCAAAATCTTGCATGTGTGAAGTGCAACTTGGACTTCTGTTGATAGTTTTATCATATGATCTACAATAGAGAAATTATTGTCATGGATGAGAGTTTTTGAATGTACAATATGTTTCTACAATGCATCCATGATGGGAATAATCATATTTTGAATATCAATCAATGTGGATCTTATTCTTGCTTCTTCTCTAAGCAATTCTACTTGCATATCTGACAAAAAGCTTATTCTTTGAAAATGTGTAGAGCTTGAACTAGGGTCAAGTTGCATCTACTGAGCACTAGCTTTCAAATCTTCAAATCTTCATGCATTTGGTCTAAGGTGAGCATGGAAATGTCCCAATTTGGGATGGCAATTTCCTCATCTAAATCAATATCTTCATCTAGATCTTTTCCTTTACTCAAAATTTTTGTGCTCGATTAAACCTTGGGCTCAACTATCCTTACGCTTATTGCTTTTGTATCTAGAATAGAAAAATGGTAGACATGCTAGGACTACCTATGAAAATTGATACTATACTTACTGAAGGAATGTTTATAGAAATACCTAAAGAATCCAAAATTGGTGTGCTCAAAACTAAAGTACTCAACTTGGTAGATGAAGGAGGAATCTGTAGCTTGGTAGATGAAGTGGAAGTGGAAGTTACTTTTGTTAGTGATGTGTTGAGCTGAGTAGGATAAAAGAGTGATTGGATGATTAGATTAGCACTAGTGGTCACAATCAAATTTGTTGGGGCTAACTATGCACTTGATGTGGTTACTGGTTTACTTGGAAAGTGAGGAAGTGAGGCAGTGAGTTATTGTAGTTGTCTTAACTAGATTAGTCTCCTCATTATCTAGCTTTGGTTCCTCAATAGCCTCTTTTCCTTAATCTTTTTCATCTTCTTCATTGTCAAAATGAGTTACTTCTTCAACATTATTTTCATTATCTTTCTCCTTATCTTCTTCATCATCATCATCTTTGACATTGATTGGAAAATAACTTGGTTTATGTAATAGATAAATATTCTTCCAAGTGTTTTTTGTGTTCCTAACAACATGTTCAATGTCCTTGATCAAAAATAGACAAGTATTAAACTTTAGAGACAATTTTTCTTCATTTTTCTTCAATGACTCTTTTACCTCAACATTTGATATGCTTAGTAATAGCTACCTCAAGGTTTGCCCATTTATGTCCTTGACATTTTATATTGAAAAAACCCATCTTGGCTTTATCTTTTCCAATAACTCATTATGAATTTGAGAAGCAAGCTGGTCTGGTGAGTATTTCCATTTTACCATCTTGTTCAACACCAAGTCTTCAATTTGTTTTTGCTCCTCTATTTTTCTGATCTCATATTTTAATAATTTGAAATTTTTTATGCTTACTCCTACTTCTAGATCTTTTAGTCTATCTTGGAAGGTGCATGGAGGTTTTCTAAATACAATGTCTCCTCCTTCCTTGTCAGACTTCTTCCTTGATGATCTCCTTGTGAAAACTGTAGTGGATGGCTTTGCTAGCTTGGTAATAATTACCTCATCTTTCTTCTTTAGTGGCTCTTCTTCTTTAGATTATACCTCCTCTACTTCTACATCCTCTACTTCCTCATCTTCTCCTTTATCCTCGGTTAACAAAATAGTTGAATTGGATTTTAGTTTTGCAATTCTTTTCTTGCCTTTGTTTACCCCTTGAGGAAGTTTTATCTCAAGTTCAATCCTAGATTTTGCTTCATCATATGTTCCAAAATATGTAGCCTTAGGATCAACTAGATCATTGACAAGGGCTTCAATAATATCTTTGGTTTTATCAATATTGACCTCATAACCAAGAGGTTTTACCCATGCAATTTTAGACTTAACTACCTGAGTGTACACTTTGTCAGAATCCACCATAAAACATATATCATCCTTATAATCTTCAACTAGTTTCTTGGGGATTCAAAATCTATTGCTCATTTTTTCTTTGAATACATCAAAATAATTATCCATAATACTATTATAATTTTCACCCATCTTTGCAATATACTCATTTATCTGATTAAGCACAGGCACACCTTTTCTCCACACTACAATGCCTTTAGAAGGAAAGAATTTTTGGACAAAAAGAATAGAGAAGTCAACAAGGAACTAAACTTACATGGGTTATTATTTTAAGTTCTTATTCTTTCCATGTTCTTGTTGAATTTTCTTAGCAATAGCTTACCGAGATCAAATGACAGATTGTCCTTTACCACCTTGTATGCCAAGTCCACAACTTTACACCACACACTATTCAACCTATTAGGGCTATAAATTTTATGTAAAATGACATGAATACCAAACTTCAATTCAATATTAGAAACATTTTTTATTTTCATTCCCTTGTCCTCCCATTTTTCTAGGGTTTTCTTTTCCAACTCCACCTGACCTAGGGTTTTTGTCATTTTGGCCTTGGCTAGCATTTGGAGGCCATTAATTTGATGAATCAACTTATTTTTAATCAAAACTAGTTACTCCAACCACAACTAACCATTATTCACCCAACTTACGATAAACCTAATCCATTTAACTTGAAATTCATGGGGCATGTGAGGGATATGAGTTCACCCTTAAGTTTCCAAATGTTGGTGCTTAGGTTTCAAAACTCCATTAACACACAGTTGACCTAGGACATCATCCATTTCTAATGTACTAATTTCTTGAATAACACATTTGAAATGAGTGCAAATATTGTTAACTAGAAGTACCTTTAAAGGGATTTGAGATTGAGCTCCACTCGGATCTAAGGTTTTGGTGATCGCAAGAGTGAGCTTGAAATCAGGTGCTTTCCACTCCACTCCATGAACCAACATGTCAGATCCTTTCTTAACCTTGCTACTACTGGATGCCATCTTCACTCGGTAGGATTTGAAGGAATTCAAAAACTTTCATTGAAAATTTTCTTAAATCACTTGGAAGCTCTAAAGATTGCACTTTCACAACAACACTCAAAATTTAATGGTAGGAAATGACTTTGACTTCATGCTTTTTCATAATTGCTTAGTATGGAGGTAGATCAACTAATGTCACATTGAAAAACTATTATCCACTACACTTGCATTGAACACTCAACAAAGTCCTTGTGACTCGGTAACCATGAACATCTTTATCACTCTCGACCTTTCTTGGTAGAGTCTGTGACCCAACCTCACTCGGTAGAGAACATATCTTGGTAGACACTTGCACTTGATGATCCCTTTGTATCTAGATACTGATCTAGATCATTTTTCTCTTTCAATCTAGAAATGTTTTTGGATGCCTTCTTTAATAGTGTTGGTGCTCAAAATTGTGTTCCCATTTTGAGTGTCTATTTCAAATTTTGAATCACTTCGAAGCCCTTTAAATGCTTTTTGATGCCTATGTACCCAGCTACCCATTTGAAGTGCAAAATGTGTTTAATGTTTCTAACACCTTCCATTCAGTATGTCCATATGTTCCATGAAGTTAAATTGAGATTTTGAGTCATGTCGAGAATTCTTATTTTGAGCAATTGTCAAATCTGCATTTTCACCAAGTGTCAAATAGTGATAGGAGGGCATGTTTGCATGTGAATATCTCACACCCAATTATGTTTCATGACTCACTGCTTTGAGAGTATCTAGCTTCCATAACTAAGAACCTATGTTTCTGATTTTGAGTCATTTCAAGTCCGTTTGACTAGGTTTTGAACACCTCAAATTTGGTAGTTTACTATTTTCATGCTAACACACATTGCACATAATTCTAGGAAGCCTTGTTTGATGAGCTATAACTTTTGACTAGTTGACCCAAATGTTAAAATTCCTTTTGTGTTACATTGTAGAGGTCAAAGATTGTTATGTTTCAAGTTTCAACTCATGACGAATCCGTTTGATCAGTTTTCAAACGCGATTCCAAATGGAATTTCCAACGTTTTACTGGTGTCAGTAAGTGCAGATTGATCAGTACCCCTATTTGTGATGTTATAACTGCTAATCTATGATAGGTGAGATCAAATGGATTGTACCATTATGTTGTCCTTTGAAAATACTTTAAATTTCCTAATTTTCAAGTCATGATGAATCTATTTGCACACTTTTCTAGGTCAATTCCATTTCCAAAAATCACTATTCTACCATTGTTTCCAGTTGTCAAATTTTGAGTAGCCTACTTTGACTGCTCACCATTTATGCCCAGTTATTTTTCATGTGCACAAATTGTAGATCTATATTCACCTCATGATAGTGAATCAACGCCCTAGCTTTTATCTCCGCAAATGTTTGTTTACCCAATTTTCAAAGCCAAATCCAAACAGGTTTTATTACTTTCTGACATGTTTTCTTGCAAGCAGTTCTAAGAGGTCAACTTTGAAAGTGAATATCTTTTGACCCTAAACTCTTCATTAGATGAGATTTGATAGGGTGAGATTTTGTGGTACAGAGAATCAATGTGCCAATTTTTAGGGACCGATCAGGTGTTTTGGTCAATTTTTAAGGCTAGTCAAAGGACCTCCTAGCATCAAAATGATAGTTTGTAGATTAATGGTGAAATGAGTTTTAAATGATCAATCAATGCTCAAATTCGAGTTTAATCAATATCAGATTGATCAATAGGTTACTTTGTAAAGTCAGTTGTTCGGAAATAAAATTTCTTTTAGCCGGACTTGCTTTGAGGCTTGACTAGTTCCATCAGATTGATAAGGTTTGAATGGGGGTTTTATGAAGGCCTGTGAAATGGAAGTGTAGGCACTTTTGTTGTCACTCATCTTCCTCATAGTAGGAGTTGCAATAGATGGTATCCATGGCTACAGAGGTTTTGTCGAGGCAAGCTCAACATTGATCAAGTTGAGAAAACCTACTAATCCAAAGCTTAACTACTCTCACATAACTTGGATGGTTTGGTGAAGGAATGGACACAATGTGCATCAAATGGATATTATTTCATTCATGTATATGAAAAAGGACCTTTTCTAATCAAAATAAAAGGTCTAGATTGATGGTCATGTAATCTAGATCAGGTTTTTATATCAATGGATAATAATGGTTAGCTCAGCAATTAAAGACCCAAGTGAATGAGCTAATGCAGATCTTTAAAATTATACGGGTTTTTCATAGTCAAACCTGGCTAAGCACCACCATTGATTGGGATGAAATAGTGGCTATACTATGATTATGGTCCCAAGGAGTTGCCACCTCCTATTTGTCTTTTAGGCATAGTAGGAACTGTTGATGTATTGTACAAGCAGATACTATCTTTATCAATGAAGGGTTATTGAGTAATTGTTGCTGATGCACTACCTATATGGAGCCATCAAGAATGGGTTGATTCATTTGAAAAATTCTTAGATGATATTCATGTTCACCACGTACATCTTTATGGAACCTCACTCGAGGGGTTTCTTGCACAACTTTTGTTCAATATCGTCCAAGACAACTAAAATCTATAGTGCTATCAAATTCTTTCTTGGAAACTCATTGTTTTGGAGATGTAATGCCTTGGTCTTCCTTGGTTTTTTGGGCTCCTTTCTTTATGCTGAAGTGGTACATTATGATAGGAATTCACTCTGGACCTTATGAACCATTTCTTGCAAATTCTGTGGACTTTGTAATTAATCAACTTGAGACCCTCTCAAGGGAAGAGTTGGCATCTCATTTGACATTAAACACAATGATTGTTTCTATTCGCAAATTTCTACTTCAAGACTCTACAATCACAATCATGGATACAAAAGATTATTGTGCAATACCTCAAGTATTGAAGGACCAGTTGGGTGATAGGTACCCTGGTGCAAGGAAGGCATTTTTAAAATGTGGTGGCAATTTTGCATTTCTTAGACGACCATGATAAAGGGAAAACATGCAGCAACAAATCAAAAGGAAAGCTAATGTGTTGGGATGGAATCTCCATGAAAAGAAGATCACACCAGGTTTGAAGCCAGCTAGTGTAAAAAAAAACATGCAACCGCAAGGAAACACTGCTATAGATAACAAATCCATGCTAGAAGGAAGGCGGTAGGTACATTGTAAGAGGATGCTCCCTTTACTAAGGTAAAAATAAGACATGGCTCTAGCATCAGCAAAGGAAGCTGCCCATTAAAAGGGGAGTTGAAGAACAAGCTGCAACCTGCATAGAGAAAGGTAGCTATGTAGATCTTATGGAGGACATGGCTAGCTTTCTTGATGCATTGGGCATTGAAAAAGCATTTGTTGTGGGCAAGGATTTTGGAGCACCGATTGCATATAATCTGTATCTTTTGTACCCTGAGTGAGTGAAGGCCATTGTAACAATGGGTATACCTTATTTGAGAATAGTCCAAGAAACTATTAAGCTAGATTTGTTTCTAGAAGGGTTTTATATTAGACATTGGAAGCAACCAGGTAGTCACACGCAGACATAAATCCAACATTCGCTAGGGAAGTAGCTTCTCAAATATTTAAGTACCATTTTACATAGTTATATTGTGTCTTAAAGACTGATGGCTTTTGAAAGCCTTGAGTTGTGAGGTGGGACCCGTGCATGCGAAGGACAATTGGTAGTGACCAATAGATAAATTTTGAACCCAACTTCGCAGGAGGAAAGGACACATGGTGAATTCTAGGAGCCAAGCATATGAGCTAGAGATTAAAAATAGTAGGCTTATTTAAAGAAGCCTTGACATTATGCTCACATATGGTTAGGAGGTAGATTTCAGAGGGTCCCGATGTTATGGGAAAGAAGTGAAAATAATGGAATTAAAGGGAATTAATTAATATTCATTAATTAAAAAGGTTTCAAATTTGTTGTGAGCCTATCAAGTTTTGACATGTGGCATCTTCAGATTAAGGAGAGTATTGAACATAAAGTGAAAATTTAGAAGGTGTTCAAATGTATGGTTTCAAATGAAAAATTTAAATGAATTTAAAAGTATTATATCATTCAGACTATATAATTTTTTAAATTTTTTCATTTTTAAAGCTATGATTCAGTCCAGAACCTGATTTTTCAAACTGCTACTAGGGGGGCATTTTTTGTCGAAAATATGCACTATAATATACCATTGGAATTGAGAGAAGATCAATTTTCTAGATTCAAGGTCAGATTTTACACATCAATCTACAGGTTTGAGTTATAAGTAGTTTTGTATTTTTTGGGGCATTCTTAGTGGAATGAGAAAAATTCATCATAAAGCATTAGAATCAGATAAAAGACAGATATGAAGGCTTGTTGAAGTTTGAGTGTGAAGAAAATCAATTCTAAAGGGTTTTCTTGGCTTTTAGAAGTCATTTTTTAAACTAATTTTCATTTTTACCATGAGTAAAGATCAAGCATGAAATTAGTTACTTGGTCAATCAGATATTCCAGATATTTTGTGCTTTTGGAGGAAAAATTGATTAAAGATTTGATATGCAAGATGAGGGAAAAGATTAAAAAGATGTTTCAACCTATTGAGAAGGTTTTCCAAGTGGACAAATGTCATGATTTGATCAGATCTGGAAATTAACTCTTCTCCTATATCTTCTTTTCTTTTCCTCATTGTAAGGTTGGTTCCAATATTTGGCGAAAAACTAGTCACAGTTGTGATACCATGTTTTTGATCCAATTTTGATGTGTTCCCATACCGTGATATCATATATTTTTTAGCAATTTATCTTGTATGAATAGTAGTAGGAAAGATTATACAGCTAGTTCTGATATGTTAGGTGTTTTCATGTTTTGATTTCATGCATTTGAATGTATTATTTCAAGGAAATTAATACAAAGGAGTAAGAATTTCATTAGTTTCATTCTGATTCCCATATCCCATCTCAGTAATCTTCAATGTTTTATGATCTTTGAACAAAGAGCCTAGGTCATAGTTGTAGTCCCTTAAGGCTATATGTTGTTTTATTGTTGCCTATAACTCAAGGGGTTATGTAAATGCTTACAAGAAATAAGTAGGGTTACAAGTTTATTAAGGGGGATATCATGTAAGAATGAGATTCAGATTGAACATGGATGTCTATTTACAAGGTGAATGGATAGATTGTATATATGAAAATACAAATATGTCTCAGATATCCATATGTGTGTGATTGATTCATGGAATTTCCCAATAGATAAGGCACCGATCAGTTATAGGATCACTTGTTCATGCTGCTGCATATTAGGGGTTTTTTTGAATTCAACATTATTAATCAAAATCAGTTTAGTATTTCATATTTTGTAGTGGGTTGAAAAGAGTGGGGCTAAAAATAATTAACCCTCACTTAGCTTATGGTTTCATAGGTTGTGATCTATAGCTATTTCATTCCTGTGTCATTGCATAAGTGTTAGAAGATAAAAGGGGTTTTTGATCTACATTAAATAGGTTCATATTTATGTTTAATTGCACTGGTACCATATCTCAGAACCTCAAGTTTCACCCACCTAGGTCTTGTAGAGCCTGAAGTGAAGAAGGGTTATGCCTTATAGTTGGCCCAAGATTGCCGTTAGGTACATCTAGCATAGGATGTTTCTAGCCTTAAATGCATTTTTTTGGTTTCTTGGTTATTTATAAAACTGTTAAATTAGGAGCCAACAAATAGCATAGTTATAGCTTCTCCTATAAGAACTTAAGTAAAAATGATAGAGTCCCCCAATTCTTGAGTGACTTGATCATTGCTTCGACCTGTATCCTCGATAGACTTAGGAACCCATTGTTCTCTTATCTATTTATAGATGTTATCAACTTTTGCCTTTTTCTCATCTTCAATTCTACAATATTCATGCAGTTCTTGGCAAGATGACCAAGTTTTGTACAAATGAAACATCTTTTGGTAGTGTCTCTTTTCCTCAAATGATTCTTTACACAACTTATTCCAATGTGTCCAAATTCTCCACAATAATGACATCTACACTAGGTGTTATAGTCACATCCAAATATTGCTTTCACAATTTTCTCTGCTAGATCTAATACCTTGGTTTTGCATTTTGATGACTTGTGTCCATGTCTTTTCCATTTATGAGATTTGCCTTCAAATCTTGGTTTCTCTTTGCATTCATTACTATTATGATCATGCTAATTGCAATTGTAGCACTTTCCATTGAATTTTTGTTTTCCATTACTCCTACATTTATTTGATGTATGACCTATCTTACCATGGTGACTGCACGTAGGTTTTTAGTTCTTTTGAGATCCTTGCTTGGATGATTCTCCTTCTTTTATAAATCCAATTCCTTCTTTTCCTTTTTTCCTATATATATTTTTTTTATTCAATTGATTCATGTCTACTTGAGAATTCATCATTCTTTCATTGATTTTCTTCTTAGAGTTTAATTCACTCATTAATCTTTCATTGATTTTTCTTTTAGATTTTAGATCATTTCTCATTCTTTCATTGATTTTCCTTTTAGAATTTAGATCATTCCTCATTCTTTCATTTTGAAATCTTAGGTTCATGATTTCCTCATTTGCATTGGAGAGCTAATCAATAACATCTACTTGCTGAAGGGATTGGTTCTAGCTTTCATTGTTCCTTCCATCTATCTCTTCTTTTATCTTGTTTCTTTGTTCCATGATTTCACATAACCTTATAGACTTAATTTATTGTTCTCTTCTTAGTTTTCTTACTTCTTATTATAGGGAACAATTCTTTTCTATGAGTTGTTTGATTACTTCATTGGCTTCATCTGAATCACTTGAATGAAGGTTTTCAATTCTTTCTTCAATGTAGAGATGATCATTCATTTTAATTCCAAGTTCTTTTCTTCTTTTCAAGGATAGAGAGAGTTGTTCATTTTCTTTCTTGAGTTAGGCAATAGCCATTTCTAAATCTAGCTACTCATTATGACTAGCTTTGTCAAATCTGAATATCTCCATAGCCTTGATCTTTTCTCAAGCTATTAAGCTTTCTCTTGACAACCACAATGCTCTGATACCAATTGTTGGAAATATTCAAGACTAAGCTATGTTACTAAGAGGGGAGGGGTGAATCAGTAACCTCTAAAATAATTTCAACTCTTAATCCAATTAGCACTTAATCCATCATATAAACTTTGATCTAATTGCATGTATAAGAAATTAAAAATATGAAAGAATTCATAACACTATGATACAAAGATTCGGTGAACCAAAAACCATCCAAATAGAAAGTGAAATTGGGGTGGGGATGATACCTATAGCTTTAGTACAATAGTATAAAGTTCGCTTGTTAAACCTTACATTGATCACTTTTGATGATCTACCCTATTAGGAGCAATAAGGACTGTTGGGTCCACCTTGTGAAGGATTTACAAACATACAATTAAGTATGCACTTAGTAAAGAGAATCACAATAAACTATTAGGTCTACCTTATGAAAGGATTTGACTAATCCACCTATTAGGATGAAACAATAGATGATCTCTGATTTGCAGCTTGGTTTGCTGAATGAGATTTCTTTAAGTACTGATCAACTTGTTGTGATAGATATGAATTTTTTGCTCCTTATGCTATTGTAGCCTTTTTAATTTACTCCTACTTTTCTCTGATTTAGTTTGAATTCACATCTTCATATTCTTATACACATACATACTCATTCTTTGGATATGATATAATGCATTCCATATTTATCAATCGAATTATACAAACTACTAAGTTGGCCACAATACAAGTTACCACAAATGTTACAAAGTTGACCCATATGAAGACATTTAGGTTCTGAAGACTAACTTGGTGAGGTTCTAATACTTGACATCCACTATAAATGCTTGGCATTGTCATGCACTTGGTAGACTTAGAAGCTCGGTCCATATTGATCACTTCCAAGTAGTCTTGATCTTGGTTTGCACTGGTGACTCAGGAGATACTATGAGACTCATCGTATAAACTGAGTCTCTTAATTTAAATTGTATAACTTGGTAAACATTGTCACCTCAACCTCGGTATACACCGAGTCACTGGGTTAATACTCGGAAGCTTGTTTAACACTGGACTAGCATCACATACACTGTGAACTCGATGAACACTGCATAGCTTGGCTTGTGCTAGTAAACTCGGCATACACTGAGATGCACGGTTTACACTACTGATCTTCACTATAACTATGACTTCTCGATAACCACTAAGATTTGTCCAAAGGACTTGGTACCAACTATAGAACTTGGTGACAACTAAAATACTTGGCAAACACTGTCAATTGTATAGTGAGCTTGGTAGCTATATATAGTCTGAATAAGTGTGTGTCACTAATAAAAAACTTAACTGATATGTCAACAACATGTCCCTTGAAGGGACATGTCTCTTCAAAGGCTTTTTCTTAATATAAATGGAAAGAGATTTCATTATTTGGAAATTGTAAAGAAATCACAAACAATGTTATATCATATATAAAAATCATTTGCATTTTAACATTCCATGCATTAAAAATGTTTATTTTCTAATATAATTAATTTAATTAAATAATAATTCAATGCATTTTAAATATGAAAATTTAAATCTAATTTATTTTCTTTCTTGTTTTTACATTACTTTATACTATAGTTATTAATTAAACAAGTAGTCTTGATCTCAGTCTGCACTAGTGACTCAATAGATACTGTGAAACTCGTCATATAAACTGAGTCTCTTAATTTACATTGTATGACTTGGTAAACATGGTCACCTCAAGCTTGGTATAAAGTGAGTCACTTGGTTAACACTGGGAAGCTTGGTTAACACTAGATTGACATCACATACACTGTGAACTTGGTGAACACTGCATAGCTCTGCTTGTTCTAGTAAACTTGGCATACACTAAGATGCATTATTTACACTACTGATCTTTACTGTAACTATAAATACTCAATAACCATTGAGATTTGTCCAGAGGACCTGGTAGCAACTATAGAACTTGGTGATAGCTAAAATACTTAGCAAACACTATGAACTGTACAATGAGGTCAGTAGCTATATACAGTCTGAATAAGTGTGTGTTACTAATAACAAACTTGACTCATATGTCAACAACATGTCCCTTGAAGGTACACATCTCTTCAAAGGTTTTTTCTTAATATAAATGGAAAGAAATCTCTTTATTTGGAAATTTTATAGAAATCACAAACAATGTTATTTCATGTATAAAAATCATTTGCATTTTAACATTCTATGCATTAAAAAAGTTTATTTACTAATATAATTAATTTAATTGAATACTATGTCAATGCTTTGTAAATATGAAAATTTAAATCTAATTTATTTTCTTTGTTGTTTTTATATTACTTTATATTATAGTTATTTAATTAAATCAAGTATTCTATAGTTTTAGTAAAGGGTGAATGTTAGATTATGTTAATTCTAGAAAGGCCTCACCAATTTGTAATAAAGTTTTTTATTTAATTTATAATATTTTTTTTCTTTTTTCTTTTTTTTTTAAAGAGGGGTAAACACTTTTACCTATAGCTACGAACCAATGAGGCAACAAATGTGGGACCTCATCCCCATTAGATTTGAACCTTGATGGGAAGGATAAAAACTCAACAACTTAACAACCATCACAACATGCCACTATTGGCTATAACATCTTTTTTCTAAATGTGCAAAGAAGAGGCCATTTATTTTGAGTGTATGTTGTTCCCATAACTTGCTTGTTACTATATAGAAAAAGGGAAGATAATATAGTTAGATTATCATTCTTCTATTTTGTAGTTAATATAATAGAAATGGTATTGAAATTCAAAAATTATTTTGTGAGAAGTTTGAATTATTTTTGTTTAATAAATATATAATATTAAATAAAATAAAGGTAAGTATTTTCCAAGTACAAAATTTTATAATAATTTATTTTATTTACCAAATATTATTATTCTTAATATTTCTTTAAATAAAATAATATTAGGAAATAGTACATATAAGAATATATGAATCCATTTATATAAAATGTTAAATTAGAAAAAAATGAAACTATTGAATGAATTAGATAAAGTATTTCTTGCATGTAAATAATTATGACATGTTTATATTTATTTTATTGTACTCAACATTTTATAAAAGAAAAATAATTACTAGATTGATAAAGAAAAATTTGGAAAGCACTAAATGAAAGATGCCTCATGTATCCCCACCTATAAATGAACAATGATTGCTATATGTTGGAGTCTCCTAGATTCCTTCTATAATTTCAATATCTCTAAAAAATTAAAAAGGAGGAATACTAAATGGGAACCCCCTAGACATCCAAAGGTGAAACTCAATTTTGATGGTGTCACCAAATATGGATGTGGTGCTAGTAGATGTATTGTTAGGGACTCAGTTGGTCAACAACTAATGGCTTATGTGGGAAACTTTGGTAAGACTTCAAATAATGTGGCTGAGGCAATGCCACTTTTTTGAGGTCTAAAGTAGATTATCAACATAGGTGGAAGCATGCTAGTATAGAAGGTGATTTCATGCTAGTGGTGGAGATGGTTTGTAATGCCCCACCAAGGGATCCAAAAGAACTAACCTAAAGTTTTCACTAAGTTTTCCAAACATATTGTTTTTCTAAAGATGAAGAATAATATCAATAGATAAAAGAACAATAAAAGAAATAACATAAATTCATAAATAAGTAACACATAAACAAATTACATTCCTTAAGCATCCCATGATGTTGAATCACATTTAAATTTAATTAATACTAAATCAAATATATAACACTTCCACATTAAATATTAACTACAAGTTAAAATCCATTTAAATAGTATACAATTGTCCTGAATACCACTTGGAAATAATTGGAATGCACAATCATCCATTGTTCATGTCATAGGGTATGATAGGCTGAAAGAATATACATCATAAATATATTACATCATCTCTTCAAGATCCATGAAATTAAAATACAACACAATAAGTATAACCATCCATCATAGTATACAAAGATAGAATGAAAGAAAGTACAGTTCACAAGGAAACTCCAGCCATGACAATCAAACTATTAGATCTCAATGGTAAAAGAAAAAACACTACCACCTAACCTTGTAGTAACCCAAAAAGGTCCACTCCTACCATGTTGAGGAGATAAACTCAAGTCCCAAATAGGATAATAAACTCAAAATTCAAATCCAACATCTAAGTCAAAGGAGAACTAAAGGAAATCTAACTCAAAGGCACCAAGATACAAATGACATCTAGTCCTAGAGGCAATAAAGACATGTAGAGAATCTTTTATGCATGTGGGTAAGTTTCATCACACAAACCAACTATAAGGTTACCTGGCTATTCTTTTAATTCTCTAGCCCCCACTAATATCCTTTTGTACTAATAAGGCATACTAATGATGCATGGTCACAACCAAGAATCCTCTCTACTCCCATCCTAGCCTATACTAGCACTTGAGGCATGGGGAAGGAAAAAAATGACTCTTATTAATTCATTTAAAAAAAATTTAATGAAATGTTATCACTTATTAAATAACCACAATGGGTTACCCAAGCAGCCACTTTAGGGCTCTGGCCTCCATTGAAAGCCACTTCCCAACATGACATATAAATAACCTACCCTAAGTTCAACAAAGTCAAAAGATCACAAAAGACCACATACCATACATTGGTTCTTAAACAAGCAACTAGCAAGTACTAAAAATTGCTAATCATAATCATGCATTCCACCAATATGATCATCCTTATAGGATTGATCCCAAAATTGAGTACACATAAACCAATCTATGTCATAACATGACACCCCCTAGACATCCAAAGGTGAAACTCAATTTCAATGGTGTCGTCAGATATGGATGTGGTGCTAGTAGATGTATTGTTAGGGAATCAACTGGTCAACAACTGATGGCTTATGTGGGAAACTTTGGTAACACTTCAAATAGTGTGGTCGAGGCAATGCTACTCTTTTGAGGTCTAAAGTGGACTATTAACATAGGGGGAGACACACTAGTATAGAAGGTGATTACATGCTAGTGGTGGAGGTGGTTTGTAATTCCCCACCAAGGGATCCAAAAGAACTAACCTAAAGTTTTTACCAAGTTTCCCAAACATATATTTTTTAAAGATAAAGAACAACATCAATAGATAAAAGAATAGAGGAAGCAATAACATACGTTCATAAATAAGCATCACATAAATAGATTACATTCCTTAAGGATCCCATGACGTTGAATCATATTTAAATTTAATTAATATTAAATCCAATATATAACACATCGACATTAAAGATTAACCACAAGTTAAAATCCATTCAAATAGTATACAATTATCCCAAATACTGCTTGGCAATAATTAGAATGCATAATCATCCACTGTACATGTCAGAAGGTATGAAAGGCTAAAAGAATATACATCATAAAATAGATTACATCATCTCAATAAGATCCACGAGATTAACATACAATAAAATAAGTATAACCATCCATCATAGTACACAAAGATGGAATGAAAGAAAGTACAGGACAAGGAAATTCTAGCCATGACAATCGAACTATTAGATCTCAATGGTAAAAGAAAAAGCATTACCACCCAGCCTCATGGTAAACCAAAAGGTCCACTCTTACCATGCTGATTTGATAAACTCAAGTCCAAAATAGGATTAAAAACTCAAAAGTCAAATCCAATACCCAATTCAAAGAAGACCTAAAGGAAATCTAACTGAAAGGAACCAAGATACAAATGACATCTAAACCCAAAGGCAAAAAAAACATGTAGGGAATCTACTATGCATGTGGGTAAGTGTCATCGAACAAACCAACTATAAGGTTACCTGACTATTCTTTTAATCCTCCACCCCCCTAGTGACCCTATGCAACACTAGTATCCTTTCTTACTGACAAGGCATACTAATGATGCATGGTCACAACCAAGAATCTTCTCTACTCCCATCCTAGCCTATACTAGCACTCGAGGCATGGGCAAGAAAAATAATGACTTATTAATTCATTTAAAATAAATTTAATAAAATGTTACCACTTATTAAATAACCTATAGTGGGTTACCCAGGCAGCTACTTTAGGGCTCTGACCTTTGTTGCAAGTCACTTTCAAACATGACACATAGATAACCTACCCTAATCTCAACAAAGATAAAAGATCATAAAAGACTACATACCATACATTGGTTATTAAAAAAGCAACTAACAAGTACTGAAAATCATAGATTCTACCAATACAATCATCCTAATAGGACTGATCCCAAAATTGAGTACACATAAACCAATCCATAGCATAACATGATAGAACTAAGATTAGAGATACAAGACAAATTATCATGGTTGATTATAAAATATTGAGATCAAAACATCATCATGACATCATAGACAAAACTCTCAAGCCTTTGGTAAACATCCTTGCTAGTCAAAGCTAAGTCAACCTGACACCCAACAATAAAATCACACATCATAAAAAGAGTACACACAAAAGTCATTTCTCGATACATAAGGTTTGGAAAATGCAAGTTTAATTCTCACTTATTGGTTTCAAGTTTTCAATTTTTCTTTCAAGCACAAGATTTAGATATATAAGAATAGGGTTTCAATTTTCATTTCTCTAGTTACTAGATTTAGTATGGTTTCAAATTTCACTAGCATCCTAGATGATTTGATAATTCAAATAAAATCATTTAAACATTGTTTGTAGTTGATTTCATTATCAAAACATAATAGTTCAGGCTTTCGTTTCTAAGTTTTCAACTTTATAAAGTTTATAAATTTCCCCTGTAATAGAATCCATTTCCACTTTCGAATTTGAATGCATCAATACCATTAACTTTTGAAAATAATAATGCCTCTAATAATTTTTTTTAAATAATTAAATAATAATTCTTAAATTATTAATAATAATTATTAATTTATTAATAAAACAATATGATTATTAATAAACATAATTACTAGTTAATAATATAATTAAATTAATTTAAATTCTTTAAGGGACATTTAATATTACTATCATTAATTAACAACAATTAATAAACCATATTATTATTTAACATTTACTAATTATTAATTTAAAACCAATTTCAAATGTTTAATAAATAATAAACATTTAATAATTTTAAAAGTTATTAAAAACATATTAAAAATATATAAAAACTATGATTTCAAAGGCTTACCATCTTGGCCACAAGACTGCTACCGTAGGTAGGGTACTACTGTGTCAGTACTACCTGCTGCCGTGGCAATAGTAATCATCGCCAGCCTAATGAAAAGCGAGAAGGGTTGAGGTGGAAATGTGGGTGGGGGGGTGGTGGCCCCCGACCACCGACATAATAATAACTTTTTTATTATATATATATATATATTTTAACCAAAAACAATTGCCTCCCACCCAATGCATTTTCAATATATGTAATAATCTAATTACATAGTAATTATATATATATATATATATATATATATATATATATAT
Organism: Cupressus sempervirens; assembly: GCA_028749045.1. NCBI lineage: Eukaryota > Viridiplantae > Streptophyta > Pinopsida > Cupressales > Cupressaceae > Cupressus > Cupressus sempervirens. The sequence goes on along the minus strand of CM053785.1, from coordinate 113,232,819 downwards.
ATATATATATATATGGATAAATTTTCTAACTTAAATTTGGTAGAGAAATCCAAAGCAACTAGTCAAATTTTAAAATATAAAGTTTGTTTTCTTTTGAAAACCCAAATCTCGATTTTTACCAATTAGATTGTAAATTTATAACATCTACCAAACAAGGGTTTCTGATTCTTCTAGTTAATTACAGACACTTTTGAGCATGAAGAGTAATAAAACATAAACAAGGGTTTCTAATTCTCAAAGCATAAACAGATATTTCTCAATCAAGAACAATAAAATTGCATACAAGGGTTTCAATCCTTGAAGAATTATGAAAAGAGAAAACACAACAGACATGAAGAAGACAAAAGATCAAAGAATGAAAATCATAGTACAAATAAACCACGAGATCCTACCTAGATCCGATCCTAAGATGACAATGGCACAAAACACACAACCATTCCCTTTTTCTGAAAACCTTCCCCTCTAAAATTACTCCTCCAAAACTTGTGTCATTGCAAAATGAGGTCTAGATCTTTGATAAAGAGTTCTCCCCTAAATTTCGGGCTCTAATTGTGTAATCACGAGAGGGAACTTGTTGATTAATATTCTCTTAATATTTAATTATCTTTTTACATTTTCATGCATGCATTTTGAAATTTAAAATATATTTATTAAATTAATTTTCTTTCTCTCTTTAATTAATTTATTATATTTTAATTTCATGCATAAGCTTTATGCAATTTAATTAAAATAAATTTTATTAAATGTTTTGTCTCTCTTATTAATTTGTTGGACATTTTAATAATATATTTATTAATTCAACTAATAATATTATTTAGAGTTTATTATTAAAATAAAACTCCTAAATAATTATCATTAAATTAAATAGATATGAATACATCAAAAATAGAACTTTAATAAAATTTTTAAATTTAATTTTTTTATTTAATTAATTTCTCTATTAATTAAATATAATTAAATATCAAATTTCTTTATACAATTTCTATTAAATTAAATAATTAAATAATCTTTTAACTTGACTTAATTTAAAATAAACAATCATCATAGACCACAAGACTGAATGTAAATCCATAATAAAGTACAAAAAATAGATCAAACTCAAGGGTTATAATCACAAATTTACTTCACTTAATGAATGTGGAAGGTAGAAAACTTAGATTCTTGTCCTAGTTTTTAGGACAAATGGTATAAGGATAGGATTCAGACTTAAGAGTTATCTCCCTTCTCTTACCATTGAAATATTGTGATAAGGTACTCTCATCCTAGCAATTTAGGGAAGTCGATACTTGGTACCTACGATCTACATAAAATCCAAGCATGTACAAATACAATATTCTATATTAAATAGGCAATGGTATGAAGTGGTTCATCATGTAGATCCTAACTAGCAGGTGACTACAATTCTCTTCTTCAACAACATCAAAAAAGTCAAACATAAAGAAAACATACATGCACACCATACACATGCAAGTATGGGGTAAGTATCCATAGAAACAGATATAAATCATTAATCTAACTAACATCATAAAATAACTAAAATTCACTACATGAACATATATTGTCATCGAACAACCATGCATACATGAAATAAGAAGGTAACTCAATAAATAATCAACTAAGTATGAAACAACATATAATCAAATATGGTAACGAAGTACCGATAATTATAAAACACAATCAAAAAAATTGACCTAAAAGAATCTGACAATACAATAGAAAATTCAAGTAGGAGTAAGCATTACATGGTTAAAAAGAGCTATGACCTAGGGTGGTCAATAAGTTGTATTATTAGGGATATTTGGCACCTCTTAACTATGCTAGATAGTTATATTTTTAGCACAATTATTGAGAGGGCAATGTTGTGGTAGATGCTATGGTGAACTATGGAATAAATGGTCAAGGTTTAAGGTGTTGGAGGACAATGGTTTCAATCTAAAAAGAGGTTTTCATTTATTTCTATTAGATCTTGAGTGTGGTGTTTATGTTGATGCAAGAAATGGGTCTAAAGTTGATTTTAAACCAAGAAGGATGTGTGGGTTATATTAATGACAATATAGGGGATTTGAAAAGATACTATTCAACAATTATTGAATTTAGTGGATGAGAGCTAGTGAAGATTTTAAATGATTATGTCAAAGCAAGATAGAATATAAGAATTTATTATATTCATATTGGACTTTCAAATGGCTCTATAGAGCGTGACCCTTAGAGGCTTAGGTGGCAATTTAGATAAAGAAAGGCCTATAGTACATGTATGTCAAAAATTTGGACACATTTCTTTAAACCTTTATTCTCATAAAATCTCATGGAGAGAGAGACTTGAGAGGTGGCTTAGAGCTCTCTATCTATGATGTGCAAATGTGAAAATTGGTAGTATGGTGACTCTCAAATGAACCAAGCTATGGAACCCTTGCAAGTTGTACCATAGAACGAGAGATTCAAAGATAACATCAAGGATGCTAGTATCCAAGAATCAATAATAGATGCAATGCAAATATAAGATAAACTAAATAAAATTAATGCTAATAAAGGGAGTTACAAAACCTCATACTTAAGCCATGTGATCTAAACTAGAGCATAAATAATAGTAAGCTACATTCAAGTAAGCAATGATGCAAGTATGAGACTACAAATGCAAGAATTCTCTAAGCTCTTCTCTAAAGCTCCAAATTCACTTAGGAAACCTCCAACATAATATTAGTACAAAGAATGTTATTGAGAATGAAGAGAGAGCCATCCCTTTTAGAGAAAAATTGATAGTTAAGACTAAGAGACACAAGAGGCATAATCAAGGGTGGAGAATGCATCTTGAGTGATTCATGTGCACAAGCATCTCACCTAATCAAGATAAACAGTCAAATTTAATAGAAAAAATATCTGTGGAGGAGTTTCAAAGATATTTGAAAAATTAAAGATTCCTCTTACATAGAAAAGTGTGTCCCTCATGTGAGACAAAAATCCTTTTCTTTTATTTTCTAAATAGGAAAAATAATTTATGTGTACACACTTAGGATAAGGGAATTTTTGGGATTTTATTTATATAAAAGGGAGAAAGTTCTTTCAATTAAATAAAATACTTATGATAAAGTGGTCAAACCATAAATTAAAATCAAATAAATAGAAATTGATGTTTTGATAAAAAAACAATCAATGGATAAATTAAGAAAAAATACTAGAAAGGGATCTCATAGTCTAGATGACCATTTTTGGGTGATTATATTTGCCCCACTTTGACTAATGTTTAATCAATCTAGGAACACATTAAGTAAAAAAATAAAGATATCAAGACAATAGTAGATATAGAAATCTAACTCCAAAAAATGAATGATAGAGAGATAGTAGATCTTGAATGCACAATCAGTTAGCAACAAAACTTAACACTATGAAAGAGATAGACATTATCAATACCCAAGATAAGCAGTAATATGTCAAGCCAAGTAGCTAAAGAAAGATAGAATATTCTTTCCCCCTCAGTATTGAAATTGAAATGAGATAGGGAAAATGCAAAAATGAGGTAGAATTTGATAAAATTTAGATAAATTAAGGTCCATAATGAATGATAAACAATTAAAATCAAAGAATGACCACCAAGAAATGAAGATATGCCTTAGTTTGACTAATTTTGATGAAGAAGATAAAGCATACAAATTATGTCAAAGAAAGAATAATGGTGAAATAAATGGAACAAAATGAACAAGAAGAGAAAAAGAGAAAAAAAATATGAAGAAATAAATAATCATAGAAAACACGAAGAAAATTAAAGGCAACATTTCTTAGCTAGTTTTAGTGTTTAAGTGAGTATCTAAAAGTCACATAACTATATCCTTAAGACTCAAGTTTGCCAATGAAAAGTATTGCCACATCCTACTATAGCTAAAGTATTTGATAAATGTTGAAAAAAAATTATTTCAAGAGGAAGTGTTGAGAAATACTATTGAGTGAGCTGCCAAAGAAACATCAACATAACAAGGAGACCTTGTTAAGCTTATACATTTTGTGCCCCATGGACCTAGATGAGAGTTAGTTCTAAGAGGTAAGGTAAAGTAATATGTGATGAATGATTAACAAGAACAAGGAAAATTTTTGATAGATATATATGCAAGGATCTCTAGAGCTCTTGTTTCTAGGTTTTTACCACATGGCAGGATCCACTAGTTCTTAAGAAAGCTCACATCGTGTTGTCCCAGAATCTATAAAGTATAAGATATAATGGATTAGTCATATTATGGATAAGATGGATAGATAGAGAGCATGGAGTAGGATGAATGTGATCCTTAAGGATTGGTTACTCAAGAGTACCCAAACTAGGGAAAGGGTAAAATAGCCAAAGAATGAGCATGCTTTCATCAAACCAAGAAAGATAAGAAAGGAGATAACATGTAGGATTAGCAGTTAAGTGGAATAAGAGATATATCATTTACTATAAGAAGAGGAAGCTAATAATCAAGATAGCATATAGGATAAGCAATGGGAGCTAATGGGAAAGATAACATATAAGATAAGCATTGGAAGCCAATAAGCGAGATAGAATGAAAGTGCACAATCTAAAATAGTAGACATGTCAAGAGGCTTATAAGAACCATGTTTTCTTCTTCTTCTAAGAAAAATGTTGGAAATATAGACAGAGTAACGAAGAGGTGGGGTGAATCAGTTACCACAAAAACAAATCCATATATCCGTTAGATATCTTATAAAATTAGTTACTGATGTCACTGGGTAGCCATATAGAAAAATGTTGTAACTTAGTAGATGCAGTGTATGTTATCTTTAATAGAACTTAAACATTCACAGTGATTAACATGCATGCATAAAAGAAATAACATGAACACAAGAGACACTAGATTTAACATGAAAACCCAATATGGGAAAAACCACCAAGTAACTAGCTACTAATTTTCACTCTCATGAAGTGAGCCCTATTAGGAGCCAACCTTGTTAAAGGTTACAAAAACACATTGTTAGGTGTGACCTTGTTAGAGGATTTAATCACCCTATTAGGAGTGGCCTTGCTAGAGGACTTTAGAACAATTCAATACAACTATCACCTTGTTACAGGATTTACAAATGGTTGTTAAATCAACTCTATTAAGAGATTTAGGGATCACCACTACAATGGTGAGAAAGTAAAAATGAAGTGAACTGAATGAGATGCAATTGAATTGCTGAAATAGATCTTTGTTCTACTTCACTAGATCCTCTCTAATCGAATATGTCTTTACTACTCCTCAAGGATATCTGACCATCCTTCAAAGTTTGCTCACACTTTCCACTTTTCAAAATCAACACACTTGCATGCTCGCTCATTACACTTTAGAATTCACAACTTGACCTTTTATTTATACCTTACAAATTATCAAGTTGGCTCATTTACAAGTTACAATTACCAATGATCAATACCTTAGTTAGATACAACTATTACATTAAAAAAAAAAACTTTATTTCCCAAAAATTTGAAATCCTTCATTGGCCAACCCTACTCGGTAAAAAATGCTCTAGAAATGATTTCTAGTGTTAACCAATTGAAGCTTAGTTAACACTATGAACTTTGTAAAATCCTTTGGAGACTGAGTGAACTTGGTAAACACCATCTTTCCTTTGCTAACCTTGTGATCTTGGTTACCATTGACTTCAGCCACAAAATCCTCAACACCCTAGTGAGCTCAGTAGAAATTGTTTCCATAGAGTAATTTTTAGGAAGGCTCAGTAGACTCTAGAATTTGCTTTGCTGACCAACTGATTTTAGTAGATTCTGTCTGCTGACAAATATGAAATTTGTGTAACATCAAAGACAACACATAATTAAACAATTGTATCTAGCAATCTCCCTCTTTGGCATTGATAGAAACACAACATGTTATAGAAAATGAAATTTGAAAACAAGTCTTTTTTTGACAGAACATTCTCCCTCTTAGATTTTATGCAACAAAATTCTCTAATGCAGTAATCTCCCTCTATGAAGGAATTACATAGCTTCTTTTCAAACAACAAACTCTTTCTTAAACAAATTTAAATTTCAAAAAGATATGATAGTAAACTCTCCCTCTTTGACAACACATGCCAAAGACAACACATACCAAATGTGTAACAATGTACCTTGAGTACTAATTCATATGCAATGTTTCCATAGCAATGCTACATCAACTAATAGATCTTCAACTTGGTTCTTATTGATGCATCACTAAAACTTTATTTTGGTGAGCTTTAGATAGGGGAATGACCCCTAACTTACCTCTTTGATAAAAGAATGCATCCTTAGGTAATGGCTTGGTGAACATGTCAGCCATTTGTTCTTTTGTATGGAAATATTCCAATCTAATTAGATAAATGCTAAAATCAATGTCCCTCTTCGGAGGCATGCCTAGAATCTCACTTGGAAAGACATCTACATACTCCTGTAAAATTGAGTGATCTAAAGTCTTCTTCACGGGATCTTCCTCATCAAGATCATTTACCATAACAGCAAATATCTGACATCCCTTATGGAAAATTTTCTTTATTTGCATAGTAGAAATCATCCATAGAGATATAGGCCTCGGTATCCCAACTATCTTCACATCATTCCCTTGGTCATCTTGGCACAAAATAATCTTCTTCCTACAATCTATACTGGCTCTATGAGATCCAAGCTAGTCCATGCCTAGAACCACATCATAGGAACCAAGGGGTATGACTCGAAGATCCACTACCGTATCAAAGCTCCCTAAGCTAAGCCCACACTTATGAACTACAGAATCCGTGGAGGCCTTAATCGCTGAAGCTAGTTCCACTTGCCAACCATGATCTTGCTTCACCGCATCTAGTTTACACTTAGAAACTATAGATGGTGAAATAAATAAATTTGTAGCTCCTAAATCAAACAATACTGAAAGAGATATACCTCAAATAGCATATGTGGTCTCAACCACTATTCCCTGATGATCTACCTAACGCTGATCAACTACTGAAAAAACTCTATGAGCTCTCCCTGCATCACCAACTGTGGGTTCTAAAGTTGTAGGCCTAGGTCCTAAAAATTGAGGTACTCACTGTGGACACTGAGCTGCATAATGTCCAATCTGACTACATGAAAAACATTATGTATTCCTGACAGATCCTCTTCCCATAGGTGGTACATTAAATTGCTGGTGACTGTTCCTACTTACAAAAGACTGGCTACTCTGAGCTGGCTGATTGGACTAATTATGTTTATTGCGTTGAGCATTACAGTTGTTCTTACAGTTACAACCTTTGCCACCAACTTGAGCCTGAAAATTTGATCCCTTCTGCTGCTACGTCTGCTGAGACTCTTGCTGATACTGTTTCCCCTTAGAAAAGAAAGGCTTCTTGTTACCACCTGAATTGAAGTTGCCTTTAGATCCTGATGCTGCTGGTGCTCCTACAAAACCACCTTGACCAAGGTTGACACTTTTCTCAACAAGGATTGGTCGATGTACCGCATCCTTGAGAGTTTTTGGCTCAAATACCTTGACACCCCCAATTATACGGTTACTCAAACCCCTAATAAAGTGTTGTGTCAACTGAGCTGAATTTTCACTGAACCCTGAAAAAGGCATAAGCTCATAAAAATTATGCTCATACTCAGTCACTGACATAGTGTACTACTTTAGATTATGAAACTCATCTACCCTTTGTAGTCTCTATTCCTCTGGTAGGAATCGTTCACGAAAACTCTCTAAGAATAGTTCCCACGCGACACTGCTCATATCGATTCCCAGCTACTTCTCCTCAATCGTCCACCAAGTGGCCCCAAAATTCTCCAAATTAGTGATCACAAATCTTGCCTTAACATTGCTGTCAAAATCTTGCATGGCAAAAATCCTGTCGAGGGAAATTAGCCACTGATCGGCCACATAACTAGAACCTTTCCCATTGAAAGGCTTGACCTTGGATCTTGAAAGATCCTTCATCTGAGTGGACATAATGGACCTTTGACAATCCTTCTGAGGACTTCTAGATCTGGGTCTATGCTCTTGTTTTGTTTGATGCACTTTAGGTTGTTCCTGAATAGGAGGTAGACGTTCTAGAATAGTCTGCATCATCTATCTCAGACTAACCTCATCAGACTCAGCTTGGTCCTCTCTACGACTCTCTTCCTGCTGCGTATTAGACAGCTCTTCCATGACCACGACCTCTTCCTCGGCCTCTACCACAGCCTCTAATAGAAGACCTAGTTCTAGACACCATCTTACAATAGAACAATGTACTATTAAAATCAAAAGACGCATGTTCGCAATAGACTAAGTTCAATTCTATGTTTAGGTTTAAGTAAAATTTCTAGTTTTAAAAACTAAGTGTTGAAGTATGAAAAATATTCAAGCAATAGTTCAGCGTCTATTTCAATTCACCTAGTTTCAAGTTGAAGAGATGCAATTTATAGTTCAAAGTTCTAGTTGTTCCAAAATACCCAAAGCTCCCAATGTAGAAACTCAGGCTCTGATACCAAATGTAATGCCTCACCAAGGAATCCAAAGAATTAACCTAGAATTTCACTAAGTTTGGTAACATTTTTTTTTTTTTTTTAAATAACATGGAAGTAAATACTGCATATAACTTGTACATAATAATGGAAGCAATAGCAATTTCCATCTAAAAGTAAACATAACATACATAACCGATTTCATTCTTTAAGAATCCCTTAACGTTGAGTTACATCTAAATTAACTAACATACATGAATCCATCTAGTACAACATCCACATGAAATAATAATGATAAGTCCAATGTTCATACATTACATTTATAAATGCTCAATCATCCTCTGTACATGTCACAGTGTATGACAAGCTCAAAGAATATACATATGTGAAATAAGGTACATCATCCTATTCTAATCCATGATACATCAAAGAAAATCACATGATACTCATGATACATCATCATAGAATACATATACATCCATCATAAGATCAAACATAATTAACTAAGTGTACGATTCCTCCCAACCATTAATAGCATCATTAGACCATCGTGGCCCTAGTCATCCCTCCGTGCATA